>MU224951.1:16400090-16416870 GCA_018584345.1 Thuja plicata | reverse complement strand
TGTGCTTCTTCAACAAGCTTCTTGCCACACCAGCCTTGGTACTATATCTTTTTTCCTGCTTCTTCATGTCAATTTTAGTAGACATGGTGCTGAATAAACCAAATGCTTGCATGAAAGAATTTCTATTCAGTATCAGCAAGGCAGTGCCATCTTCTCTTTTGATGGTCTTTGTAAGGACATCATAATGGTTTGCCAGGTCCAGAAATAGGTCAACATCAAGGAACACATCAGGCACTAATAACCTACCCAAACCAGATATCCAAGGGTTTGAAACAGGGATAGGCTTATCAGAATTGTTATAAAAGTATGTAAACAGAGAGAAACCTGTTGTGCCCGGGGTTGAAGCATCTCTGATGTCCTTGAAATCATCCTTGAAGACACCAGCGTCAATCTTTCTATTCTTGTTGAACCTGGTAGAAGCTGAAGAAATTCGTCTAAGAAGCTAGGTTTTCCTTTTTGCTCCTCTCCACTGCCTCCACTTGTAGAAGCAACGCTCACAGCTCTACTCATCTTTGTGATAACTTAGAAATTCTAATACTGAAACAAATCAATTCTTCAATATCAACTATCTGTCCTGAGCACAATCCTCAGCAACTTTAGAAATTTCTTATCACCTTTGTAATACTGCAACTGCTCAGAATATCACACTTGACTGAAATATAATCAACCTGGCCTTTGAAATCTGAAAGCACGGTGAACAAGAATGAATGCACAATCATTAGTTTATAGCCATTTTGATTCAGAGTACATAGCTCATAATTCAGAAACGTTAGTTCTACCATTAAGTTTCCATGTCATGAGCTTTCAAAAA
This sequence comes from Thuja plicata, assembly GCA_018584345.1. Taxonomy (NCBI): domain Eukaryota; kingdom Viridiplantae; phylum Streptophyta; class Pinopsida; order Cupressales; family Cupressaceae; genus Thuja; species Thuja plicata. The sequence continues at coordinate 16,416,059 of MU224951.1, read as the reverse complement.
CCTAGCCGTAGTTGCACGAAGTTGACAGAAAATCAAATTTCAAATTATGAATCTTTGGCGCAATCATCAAACGTTTAAGACAGCTGACATGGCATCTTCTGATTCGTCCTCTGTCATACATCTCAGCTACCTTTTGTGCACAGTAATCAAAATTCAAGTATCTGATTGGCCGCCGAGAGATCCATTCTGTCATGTCATCTACTTGGCGCCGCATTTTAGATCTCAAGATCTGGCGACCTCGCGACTGCAGGAAGTCTCTTTGTCGCGAGCACTTTTCTCTAACCACGGTTTAATCTCTAGACCTGGCGACAATATACTTTCTTTACCTTGGCTGACCCAAGTCCATCTGGCGATCAGGCGACAATAGTGAAATCAAAGTCGCATGGGGTTAACACTAACTCATCATTCTTCTCCAGACTTGGCAACAAACCGTTGCTTTTTTACCCTTTTTATTTATCGCTAAGTCACTGGATGCACATATTATTTCTTAAGACCACACGACAACCTTAGTCGCTGAGTCGGGAGATAACTTTAACTTGTCCTTTACATTAAAAAATATCCTTTCTCTGTTTAAAGAGACTTTGCGACATGACCTAATCACCAAGTCGGGAGGACCTTTTCCTTGGGGCACTTTCATCTCCAGACTACACGACCACCGTCAGATCGTTTAATTTCTTCATCGATCGGTTGTCATTTAATCACTGAATGATCAGGCATGCCCTTAATTCATCTGGAGACCTTGCGACTAAAGGTAAACATACCTTAGTCTCTTAATCGCTTGATCCATTTTCTCCTTCAAGCGACCACCCGACAACCATTCATCTTATGATAGATGTCATCTGTTCTTTTGTCCACTTAATACATACTGAAGAGATGAGTCATTACTCCTGTTCTGGTGACATCCCGACTGAGGGAAATCACTAACATCAAACAGTTAGTCACGAAATCGGGGCTGTTATCCCTTAACTGTCATTTGATTATGAGACCACGCGACTGAAGAAATACTTAACTGTTTGTCATGGCCCGATCTAGCGATCATGCGACATGAAGTAATCGCGAAGTCTGGTAACATTTCTTTGACTTTTTTACTTCTCTTGCGATCACCAGACTGAGCAGTGGGTCCCATTCTTTATAAAGCTTATAACATAGATATCCCGTGACTACCTGACTGATAAGATATCGCTAAGTCTTGAGAAGCTGAAGGAATATTCCATTTTGTAACGAGACTAAGCGACACAAGGCAAAAGCAAAGTCGGGAAAGCATTTAGCATATTCATTCTGGGTAATGCAATCAAGCGACCTAACTTAAAGCACATGTCTTAAGTGACTAAAAAAAGGTAACGTTAAAATATAAGACATGACCTAGGGTTTTCAAATGCATCGTTTAACACTTGGTCACTAGGGTTTTTCAGGGTTTTAGCAATTTTGGCAAGGTTTAAGCATGAAAACCTGAAATTTTCAAAGGGCAAGACAAGGAACAAGGAAAAGCAGCAAAAATAGGAAATACAACCAACACTTAGATTGGTCTATGGTTGTCAGACTCTCATTCTAAGAGCTATTTTGAAACCCCGTCTAGATAGAAGGCAACAGGTCGAATCATGCAGACAGGCAGGATGAATAATCTCATATTCATTCTTGTGTGTATCTGGTGAAGAAGGACTATGTTGAAGTGTATAGTGAGTTAACAAGGCCAAATTTACCACATACAACATTCTCCCCCTTTTCCATTAGTATCAAAAAAATTATATGTACACCTAGTAACTCATACATAGTGACTCCCCCTTTGTACATGCTCTCAGTATATATACATATACTATACATATGTTTCCCCATTTACATATATTTTCCCCCTTTTTTGAAATTAATGAAAAAAACAAGTAACTTACAACTTGTCCAAATGTTGGGATGGGTCTTCTGGAGATTTTCCATGAGTTTCTCCCACTCCTCCTTTAAATTCTCAAGGGTCAAATGCTCCAAGTTCAGCTGAGTATGCATATCATATGCATTCTCTATGACCGATATCTCAGGGGTGGAAATAAAATAATTTGCCACTATCACATGCTTCTACATTAAAGTTACATGTGGTAGTAATATGGCCTCAAGCTTAGTTACCTCTTCTCTTATACTATTCTCTTCCTTCTTCAATTCAAGTCTCAACTGCTGGGTGTGTATAACTTTAGAGTAATGTATTTGAAATGCATCTTTCTCGGTTGTGAGACAATTTTCTCCATCCTTTATATCATTATCTAATTTTTGTATCTTTTCACTAATCTCAATAGTGAAGTGATCTAGAGTGCACAATTTCTGAAGAATTTTTAGTGCTTGAGAAATAATACTTTCTAGTTCTCTTACAATATCAGAAAGTTTTACCTTGTTCTCTGTCACTTCCTGGCTGATCTTTTCAGTAAGACTATATTGGATCTTCTACTTGGCTCATTCTTCTATCATCTATTTGGCATCAACATTTGGACCATTTATTGCCTCAGTGAGAACTACAATTTGATCAATGATTGGGGCAGATTCATCTATGTTGACATCAGGAACAACCTACATCAATATCTCCTTAGTTTCTTCTAGCACCTGTGCATTCTGGTGTGCTAACCTCAACTTTTCTTGAGCTACTTTTTGGGTGCAAATCTCTCCATATTTTCTTAGGGATTCATGATGAAGTGTCCTTGGGTCACATTCAGAGATGTCAATGATTTCATCAAGTGTGACCACACCCTTTCTCCCTCTCTTCTTTTTCTTCTTCTTTTCATGGATACTGGCGATAGGATATTGTGTTAGTAAGAGTTTAGCATTGTGCTTGGTAATTGGCTTTGGTGGCTTGGTGGGTGTGATGAATTGTGTGGGTGGCTCTTTTACTGACCTCATGTTAGTGGTAGAAGTTTCTACCATTGTCTTTGTATTACCTTCACCCTTATTTGTCGCATTAGTGGTTTCTTTTGGTGCATCACCCTATGTAGTAACTCCACTATGCTCGGTCTCCTTACTAGTTTCATCACCCTTGTCTTCATGTATATCTATGACCTTCTTGGGTGTCTTTTTTTCTTGTTGTGGTTCATTTACAATATCAATTACTTGGACTAGAATAGGAAGATTACCTGGTACCATAGCTTGGGATACCTCAGTTGATTATTTTTCTTCGAGGTTCTTGGTATCACTAGTCAATACTTTATATTCCTTTTCTTTGTCATCTAGGTCACCTTTGGTTATATCATCTATTATGATGTCTGCATGTCCAAGATTAGTTAATAGTTCATGAGTTCCATCCATGACATTTGCAACATCAGTAGTAAGGTATATTGTTTGTGTGTCCTCCCTAGGTTTCTCTATGTCTTTAACATTGATAGGCTCGAAACTCGATCGATTTAATTCAATGTCAACTGTGGATGATATAGCCTCTTTCTTCTCGGTAGGACTTAGGACATTAGTCCATATCATAGTGCTTTCTTTATCAGCTTCTTTTAACTTTCCTTGAATAATTTTGAATGCTCTAGATTGCATTGAAAAATTCTTTGCATATGTCTTCATGGCTTCATCAATTTGAGCTACTATGTATTCATCCTTAAGTATAGAGAGTGATGCCTACCTCGTTTGTTTCTTTGTTGACAATACATATGTCCATCTTTATGATACTTTTCAATAGAGTTCCTGAGTTATATATGAAGCTAATTCTACAGGTACTCTTCTATAGGTTATCATCATGCTTATGATTTCTTCTTCAAACTTGTCTTGATCCTTAGTGCTCGGGCCTGCATATTTGTGTAGCTTTGGATGATTCAACCTTCCAGTTGACTTTATTACTTTAGCTATGTCATCAATAGTTTTTGGAATCTTATTATTAACAACATGAAATTGATTAGTATTTTCTTCATCAGATTCATCAATGTCATCTTTTCCTCTAACATACCTTTTCCTTCATCTCAGTGTTGGGGTCTCGATGGTGGCCTTTGGCTTCCTCTTTTGATAAGTATATTTCGGTGAGGCTCTAGTTATTTTAGCAACTCCTTTCTTAAAAGGTGGAAAATTTGTTGTCGCGGATCTTGTTCTTGTTCTAGTTGAAATATATGCCATTGTTCCTTTACCCTTCTTAGCCTTAGGTGGTTGTTCTTGTATCTCATCAGATTTTTTGGCCTCAACATCTTTATCTTCTCCTTCACCAAATGGAGTCTTTGCCTTAGTATCATGTACTCATTATTCAAGTTCATCATCAATTATAGCGAATTTTATTTTCAAAGTCTTTACTATTTTTGTCTTCATTATTCCCATCTTCTCTACTTGAAGTCCAATCTTTGTCCTTGTTTTAGCTCCATCATAAGTGCCAAATCTCATAGCAAATTTGTCTACAGGCTCATTAAGTACTACATTTATTTCTTTTGAAGCTAAATCTATATCAATTTCATAGTCCATTGGGGGTAGCCATGTTGTTCTTGGCTCTACTGCTTTGATAAGTGTGGTGTTAGTGTCTACCAAAAAATAGATATCTTCTTTATATTTCTCTACCACCTGGGTTGGTATCCTTATACTTTTCTCCATTCTCTCTTTGAACTTCTTGAAATAATCATCCATAAAGGTACAAATTTTGCTCCTAGATTTTTAATAAATTCACCGACTTGCACAACGATTGTTCGGTCGATATCCCAAGTGACATTACCGACGAAGGGTAAGAAATTTTGCAAATAGAAAAATGTGCATACTAGTAAAGAATGAAACTTGCATGTGTTTGAACGTGCTGACCTGATTGTTCGCATGCTTTCTTCCAATTGCCTTAAAAATAACTCGGCTACGTCGAGTTGCAAACCCTTATTCACAATTTTATATGCAATGTCAACTGCACCACATGTGACGTTATTGGGTCTGCTGGATTGGAATATCTTGTATGCAATAACATAGGCTCCAAACCTTAATTCAACATTTCTGATATTATTGATCCTTAGACCTCTAGCATCCCATTCAGCTCCTGTTAGCTTTTCAATCTTGGATTTGGTCTAGTTCCTTAGGGATTTTTCTTTATCAGTTGTTGGATACTTAGTGAATGCATGTATCATGTCCTTTGTGATCTTCATAGGTTCATCTAGCCATAACTTACCATCATGTACTCAACTCATTACACTATAAATCCATTATATTTTAAACTCTTACGAGAACACTGGGACATTGGTTAACCCTTTCACCTATAGATGCTTGTGATCTTCCTTTAGTTTCCCATTAGTGCTAAGACCCTGATATGTCAAAATGAGCTCAAAATAACCTATCTCATTTATTTTTCAATGTATATAGGCTCTCACATCTTGAACCAGTAGAACCCTAGGTGGTATCACAGAGAATGCACCTTTGTTTTTAGGTTGTGCAGCAACCTCTAGATGAAATTTGTAGTTGGTTTCAGTGCATGTTGAGTTCTTGATCAGAATTACCTTCTTGCTTTTGTCACTCTTTCCTTTCATGGTTCAAGATGAAGACAACATCATGTTTTCTAAAGTTAGGGCTTCCAACGGATGTTACAGACAACTCAGTTAGTACAAATATTTACTTGATATACTTGAAAACTACTCAAAAAATATTCTTGAATCTCTGAGAAATGCTCGAAATGCTCTACTATAATTTTTCTCTTGATCACTCTACTTCACTTTTTTATCACTGTGAACAAATGAGTTCACTTCCCATAAATTTATACAAAATACTTTAATCGGTGCAATAAAAGCTTTTCACCAACCACTCGGTTGACAAACAAATCACTCAGTTAACACAAAAGATACTTCAACTTAGTGAGTACTACAAATGTTGGGTTGACTTAATCAACTCCGTTATCTCTCACATGTTTACTGACTAGAATTTCTTACTCAGTACAGATTAACCAACTAAACTAGTTTTATGTTAACAAAAATATAATACCATAGTGCATCTTAATTCATGCTAATTTGGCACTCAAGAATTATGAGGAACTGATGTAAGATATAACTTTGCAAAATGTAGTTCCATAATTACTTGGATTGCTTAGGTGGAGGTGGTGGAATCACCTGACCCATTGGATGAGGTGTCACCGACTATTGTGCTTGGTCCAACATTGTCATTGGATTCTTTCCTCTACATTTGATTCCTTATCCGCATTATTTATTCAATTGTGTTTCCATTTCCAAAAGTACTTGTTTATGTTACTCGGTCTCTGCAATCTTTACTTAAATGACCAACCTTATGATAGTGCAAAAATGTCACTCTATAATTTGTTCAGCTTCTAGATTTTCCTCTCCACTTTCTCATAGAGTTAGTAGAGTCCCAAGTATATGCATTACCTTGTCTTCTCGGTTGATATGTATTTTCTTGTCCTTTATGTTTCCATATTTTCTTATTTTTAGTCCTGCATTCTTGTCATGTGTGACCATGCATGTTGCAAGTATGACAATACTTTTCCATGAATGGTTTCTTATGTGGTTTATTCAGCTTAGATCTTCATTCATGTGCTTGACTTCCATGCTTGTTAAAATTATAGAAATTACCATTGATCTTAGAAGTGGATTTAGGAATACCTCTAGCTTTTCTTTTGTAAACATTTGATGTGTGGCCAGGTTTTCCACAATGATAGCATGAGGGCTTGTTAGGTTTTGGATTTGTGTTGACATTCCTCTGTTTAGCTTTATTTGATGATTCTCCATGCTCGGTATAACCTAAACCAATATTGTTGCTAAGTCTCCTTTGACTGTTCATAAATCCATCCATCCTTTTAGTGCTATCTTCAACTCTCTTAATCATCTCATTATGTTGTTTTTGAATCTTTACTTCATTTCTCAATTTTTCATTTTCTTCTCTTAGTTCACCAATATCTTCCAATTTCTTAGGAATTTCAATGTTCACTCGGTTGGCCTCATGACTCAGTATTTCAGTCTCTTTCTCTTGTATCTTTTCAGTCATTTGTCTTCTATCATCAACAACCATATTTATTTCCTTTTCAGGTTTATTTTCATTATTTATGACTTCAACCATTCTAACCATTTGTGTATCTTGACCAATCTGCAATCCTTTCACTTGTTCGGTAAGTTGTTCATTGTTTAAAGATAGCTTTGATATGATTCCCTCAGATGCATCAGATATACTGCTAGATTTAGATACAGATGTATCAAATGGGTCATGTATCTCTTCTTCATGATAGTCAGTCTCATTACAACGAGATGCCATATCTTTTTTCTTAACCAATAACTCTTTCATTTTCTCTTTAGCTTCCTTTTATTGTTCAATGTAGATCTGCAATTGCAATTTCTGATTCTCAATAGTTTTTTCAAGCGTATACATTTCCATCGTAAGATCTTTTCTCTTCAGTGATTAAACTTCCTGAACAAGAGAAATAGCTATGCTACCAATTGTTGGAATGATAGAAAGGTGTGTATTGAGAGGGGAGAGGTGAATCAGTACCCTTAAAAAATTTCAAAACAAATCCTTGAAAACATAAACTATTTTAACCGACTGAGTAGCTTGCTTTCACCATACTTGAAATACCATTGTAGAAATGTAAATGCATGTAATCAAAGCAATAAAACATTCATGAAAATCAAATACACATAACACATGTATTTTGGTATCATAGAAACCCTTGTTAGAAGGTAAAAATGGTAGTGGGGATGGAACCCACAAAGCTTCACTACTGTAGTAATAAAGTAGCATGTTAGAGCTTACAAGATTGATCGCTTCTGGTGATCTTACCCTATTAGGAGTAATAATGAGATTTTTTAGATCTACCTTGTGAAAGGATTTTGAAACACAATGTATGTGTGCACTTGGTTAGGAGATTTAAACAAAGATGATTAAGTCTAGTCTGTTAGGATATTTTGAATGTGTTACAATTGTTAGAGAGTAACAAGAAATTGTGACCTGACTAAAACAATCTCAATATTGCTAATATCAGATCCTTTAAGTGCAATAATTTATCACCTTGCTATGATCGATAATACCTTCTTTACTCCATGGTAACCTTGTTTCTGAAGGTATTATATTTTTCCATTAGTATACATAAGGAAAAACATGATTTACACCATCGGTTTACATCACACCGATAGATGGGGAACAACACTACCCGACGTCAAGGTTACCCGACAAACACTATTTAGTGTTATCCGATGACAAAAAGGAAATGGAACCTGATGAGTAACATTAATGCAACCTGAAAAAACAACAAAGAGAGGAACTTGACAGACAAAGGGAACCCGATGAATAGTTCAACAAAGGAACACCGACAGACTTCAAGTTCAACCCGACGACCAAGAACCGACAGTCAGTTACATCCTGCAAAAAGTGGATCTGAATTTCCACATCAGATAAATCACTAAAGTTGTATTATAGCTTCTTGATTTAATTTTAAATCCATTATGTGTGGAGAAAGCAATGTATTTAATATTGTTTTAATTAGTTTTACTGATTTAACACATTCAAACTAAAGATCAAGGTCAAGTTGTAAACCTTGGATCTAAGAGTTAACATTGTAATGTGTCATTCTAGAATAGGTCAAAGAATTGTATAAATAGATGCTCAATATATTGTAAAAAAAAAAATTTCAATGAATATTGTATCCACGTAGAGCATCTAGAGACCAGACAAGAGAATTCATGTAGAAGGACAGAAAAGAATCAAATCAGTTTCAAGAACAAGAACACAGGCTACCGACAAGAAGAAAAAAGGTTTTCATCAATCACTTAAGTTGATATTGTTATTCTGAGAGCTTTAATGGATATGTAATCAGCAATTGTAGATTGCATATAGTCAAGTAAACATTTGTACTCATTATAACAAGTGTAGTATGCATAAGAAATCCTTTCAAGAAAGGTGGGCTTAATTGTCCTATTGTAAATCTCATAACTAAGTGCACACTTAAATCAGTGTCCCTAAAGCTCTTAATAGAGTAGATCTTAATAGGTCTCCACCTTAATACTCTTAAAAGGGAAGATCATCAGAAGTGATCAAATTGTAAGCCTTAACTGACTCCCTTCCATTCTATAGATAGTGAAGTTTTGTGGGTACCATCCCCACCGCGGTTTTTACTTCCTAACAGGAGTTTTCTGCGATATCATATCTTGTGTTATGTGTTTATTACTTTCATTAATGTTTCTATGAATGTTGCAAACTATTAAAGATTATGAATGGACAATACATGCATAAGAAAGAACAACAGTAATGGTCGGTAATGTAGTAATGAATGATTACTAAAGATGAATTGTGAAAGGTGTTAAAAATTTTACAGGTATTGATTCACCCCTCCTCTCTTAGTACTACTTCCCATTAATTCCAACAATTGGTCATACAATTCCTTGAATCCATTAATTCCAAAAATTTGTCTAGAGGCTGGTCAAACCCCGGAATGGCATGCTTACACTGTCACAAAGTTGGTCATCTCAAGAAAGATTGTAAAGACCGAATGACAGAGACAAGCATATATCCCAATGGAAACACCATTGAAGATATCCAGAGGGCTAGAGATAAAATGTGGAGAAAAGCTTCAAGAAATGATGAAGATGGACCAAGCAATGCAAATGGTGACACCCCATCCAATGGATCTTGGTGACATCACCACCCCCACTTGAGCTGAACAAGTAAGTATGGAACTGCACCATACCAAGTCATATTTTGCATCAATTCCATTATACAAATTGATAGATAGTCAAAATTTGCATAATAAAGATGCATATTATGTTACTAATTCCAATTCTGAGAATACAACCCCATTGGTGTGCACATACAAAAAATCATCAGTGAACATAATGGATGAGTTGTCTACACTTACCAGAAATTGTCAGTCAAAACATAAAATGGTTAAGTTACCAATGTAACCTGACACCCGTAAGTAAGAAAGAAAAGTCACAAAGTTGTCATGACAGAATACCGATATCCTTCGGTAAAAGAAATAATGGTAACAGCTATCCTGAGCATCCTCTACATCATTGATGATGATTGTGAAATTCTTCCTCATGGAATTTGTCTTTATGACCCAACAAGTTTTTGAAGCATTTATTGTTGACTTAGGGCAAAAGCCTATAAATAGTCGATGAAAGAACTTCATTTTGCACCCATGATTTGAAGAGAAAGCAAAGCAAAAAATAGAGCGATTCAAGAGAAGAAAGCAGAAGTGTCCTCGACTCAATTCAACACACAAAAACTAGGTCAATAACCATTATCATAGATCAAAGTAAGTACCTTGGGCACCAAAATCACTCTATCATTATTTTCAAGAAAGCCCTAATTTCAAGAAAGCCCTAAAACTTGAAAAATGATGGCAACCACCTCAAGAACTGTTAAGATCAAGAACAAAAAATGGAATGTGGTTAAGTTGATTAAGAATAGCACTTGAATAGATCCCAAATACAAGATATTCTCGAAGATCACATCGAAGCCTGATGAAACTGAAGCATTTTCAAAAATTCCACCTAGGGTTTTTCTCATAGAAGACGTCAAGTGTTATATTCACTGCAAAATCACTGAGTTAGGTGATCTTGACATGGATGAAGCTTATAGGAATATCTGTGATGCTGAAGGAAACCTGAAGGAAGAACACAAACACTTGGAATTCAAAGGGTTAACTAATGCCCTACATTTCTCAAGGGAATTCAAGACTGACTGGATCAGGTTGGCACTTAGCAGATTGCATGACCAGAAGTTGTGGTTGGATCAACCCAAACAAATCACCAAGGATGTCCTTCATGTTGTCACTGGTTATCCAATAAATGACAAGCCTAAGCCACACAAGCATCCCTCTAGGAAAGAAGTTGAAAACTCACAAAATCTGAATGGGACAGCAGAGGTCTAAAAGTAAATACCATCACCAACAAAGAACTAAAATTCGGTGCATCTATAATTGGGTACAAGATTTTTCAAGTGAGCTGATTGAACAACATATTTTCAACATTAGTAAGCATGGCTTACAAGATAGTGACCAAAGGAATTCAGATGGATCTGTGTGAGATCATGTTAAAACAACTTTATGAGAACATAATCACAATCAAGTCTACAAAGACCAACACATGTTAGTTCGGCTCGCTTATCATATGTATCTTTTTCTATTTTCAGGAGTACTTTCCTTCAGTAGGAAAAGTAAAATGGGACACTACCAAACCAGTAACACAATAGATTAGTGAACTGATTAAGTCACTAGGGAACAATTTTGAATCTGTTATGTCTGCATGCTTCCTTGAGTTCAAGGAAAAGATGATGGAGAGGACTAGGATTCCTAAACAACTTGTGGTAAAACATAAGGATGAAATATGTTTTATGGTGGATATTGATTTCACTCATATCAAACTAGTTGTACCAAGAACAGCTTGGTTAGCACCATTAGATTATGAAATAAATATTGATCAGTCTACAATTGCAATTGATACATTTAAAAAATGATCCTGTTGACAGCAAACAACCTAGGTTTGGAACCTATGAAGAGGCCAGATCAAAGATAAAACGAGGCCTCAAAATCAATAAAAATGTAAATAAGAAAGATAAGATGGTTAAGAATCTCAAGAAGATTCTATCGGTGACTGAGGATGAACAAGAACAACCAGAGGAAACCAATGAACAGAGAAACATTGGTGATGGACAAGAAGAATAGATATCAGATTCTGAGGAGACTAAATCTGATACACCTCCACCTCCAACAAAGAAGAAGAGGACAAGAAGTCAAACTGCTAAAACTGACACTATCCCACTTAAGAAAGGTCAAGTAAGGACCTATAAGAGGAAGCAGCCAGCAAAGCAAACCAAGCAACAAACTATGAAAACAACACCTCCAAAGAAGAGGAAAAGTTTGGTTAGGACAAAGGCTGACATAGATGATACTAAAGATGATGAGCCTGATGTAGTAAAGAAGAGTTATAGGAATCAAACTGTTGATGAAGATGCTGAACATATTGCTGCATCTGGCACAATGCGTGACAAAAGAATCAGACAATGGGATACACTCAAACCAGAGGACCAAAACAAAATACAAGATGCAATCATAAGGTTAATGATCATGCACAAATATGTACCAACTGAATTTGTAAATCAAATACCTAAGGAGCTTGGTAACAAAGTATCCCAACTATGTTCATATGCTCTACAGACCGAAAGAGAATCAAGGGAGAGGGTACTAGTAACACTAATGCCTCTGAAATCTAAGATTGAAGAAATCAAAGAGATCATGAAGAAGCACTCAAGCAAATTCATAGCCAATATAAGGGCATACAAAGTACTAGAAAACAAATTCATAGAGCTAGATACTATGATTGAAACTAAATGGAGACAACTCCTTGATATGCCAATAGAGTCAACAAGTCATGAGGAACAATTACTTCTCATCGATACACCTCATAGACAGGAGGAAAAAGACAATGCAAGTCCTCAGCACATTGCTCTGGACAATACAGAAGACATGGAGCCAATAGATTTGGGAAAAGTAATGGATAGTCTTGACATTCAAGACATCACAAATTATGACTTTGATAAAGATCCACAAAAGAAAGATGAAGTAAGAAAGACATCACAAATTATGACTCTGATAAAGAATTATGACTTTGATTTGTGATGGTGTTGATAAGAACTCCTATTTGTTCCATGACTGATATGCTATCTTCAATTTTGATATCTGGAACAAGTTGATGTAGAATGTCCCTTGCTTTATCAAGTGCTTGGGCTTCCCTATGGGCATTTTTCATTTTCTCTTGAATTTCTTTTCTCTGACACATCACTCCAAACTTTTGAAGTGCTTCAGTATCTAAAGTGGATACATCCCACTTGGGTATCTCAATTACCTCATCAAATGTTACCACCAAGATATCTTTCTTCATTAATTTCTTCTTCTTTTTCTTTGGTTGGGAGGCATATTGATGTACTACCATCTGTAAACCTTGAGATTGGATTGACTTTGTAGGTGAGGGTCAAGAAGATGAGGCATCTTGTTGTTTCTATTCTGAGTCCACCGGTTGGTTATGTGAAGACGTCTCTTCATTGGCCTTGTGTGTATCAACATATTTATCTTCCTTTTCTTTCATGCTTTCATCCTACTTGACTTCTTCACTCTTTTCTTTCTCTTCATCTTTTCTCAATGTTTCATCTATTTTATTATCTTCTCCTTTGTCTAAATAGTAGACACCTCTTGCTGAGTGTCGGTTGCATCCTTCATCTCTGTATCTGTATCTTTTGGAGTATCTGATGCATTTTTATTTTTTTCATTACCCATGTCCTTGGGTATATCATCATATTTCTTAGATGATTTCTCCTGACTTGATTCAATGTCAATAGCTTGTATTAAAAAATTTATGTTGGTCGGCGTATTGACCTCTGCAGTGTCAATAGTTGTATCCTGTCTGTAGGTATTGCCCTGTGCAACATTGATATCTTCAGTTTTGTTGCCTTTTATTGTCAAATATGCCTTGGTAACCTCTTCTTCATTACTCAAGTCAATATGAATTGGACTTGGTGGAATTTGTCTTTCCTCATTCTGTGTTTTGTCAAGAGTAGTGTCGGGCCATACTTCATCTATAACTTCAGTATGTTTGGGGCCTGTTGGATCACTCTCTTCTTTATCCAATTCCATAGATGATTCATATTGTATATCCTTGATGATGATTTTTTCCTTCTCTGGCCTAGCTTCCTTAATGGGATGGTTAAGTATCTTGCACCACTTTTTAATGTTGTCTTGATCAAGATCAATTAGCTTCCCTTTGAGAAATTTATATGCTCTAATTTTTGCTGAGAACTACTTTTCATATTTCTTCATCATCTCAATTATTTCTTCCTTCTTTGAATCTGAAGGCATAAGAGTAACAAGTACTCTTTCTCTTATTTCTTTTTCTTGATGTAGAGCAAATGTCCATCTAGCAGACAATCTCGCTGATAGTTCCTTAGGAATGTCATACTCTGAGAATTGAAGTGGAACATAATGATGTTTGCACATTTTAACTATAATAGTGTCTTCTATCTTATTTTGATCCTCTGGATCAAAATTTAACCATTTCCTAATGTTAGGATCAGAAATAGATGGTGATTCTGAGATATTCTTATAGATTTCATTAATTATCTTTGGAATCAAGGGTTCTTTCCCATTTTGCACATCTATGTCAGCTTCATCCATAGCTGAGTCTTCTAGATCCTCTTTTGTCCTAACCCATTTCCTCCTTTTGGTCTGTATTTCCTTAGGTGAGATCGGTTTTCTCTTGTAGGTTCTCACTTTACCTTTCTTAAGTGGTGAAGGAGTTGGTTCCTTTGTAGTTTTGCTTCTTGTTCTTGAAGCAGTTGTTGTTCTTTCTTTCTTAGGTGGAGGTGGAGGTGGTGAATCTGATTGTGTATCTTCTAAATCATTCTTTTCTATTTCTTCACCGATAGGTGACTGGCATTTGGTTTGTTCCTCCTTTCCTTCTATTTCCTCTTCACCTTCTTCAGTAACTGAAAATTGCTTGGTTAAATTTTTAACCATTTTGTTCTCCTTATTTATAATTTTATTGATAGTAAGATCTATATTGATCTTTGGTTTGGCTTCTTCATAAGTACCAAATCTTTCTTTCTTGTTGTCAACTAGTTCATTCAATAGTGCCTTGATGCACTCAGTGTCTTGTCCTATTTTGATCTCATATTCTAAATGTGATAGCCAGGATTTCCTAGGTACTACTGGTTTGATATGGGTAAAATCGGTATCTACCATAAAACATATATCCTCTTTGTATTCTTCTATCAAACTTTCAGGTATCCTAGTTCTTGCTTGCATATTTTCTTTAAATCCTTTGAAGTACTCATTCATTAGGTCATCAAAGTTTGTTCCTAATGACTCTATAGGCTCACATATCTGCATGGTGACCAATTTGCTTGTATACCATACTACTTTTCCTATGGAAGGAAAGTATTCTTCAAAGTAAAATAATATGCACACAATGAGGGAACCAAACTTACAAGTGTTTGTTCTTGAATATCTTATGGTGTTCATGTTCTCCTCAAGTTGATTCAACAAAATCTCTGCAAGATCCATCTTCTTTCCTTGTTTGATGATCTTGCAAGCTGTGCTCATAGCAGTGCTTGCTATGATGTTCATTCTACTAGCCTGGAAGATCTTGTATCCTAACACACATGCACCAAACTTAAGTTCTTCGTCGGTAAGAGTGTTAACCTTGAGACCTCTCTTGTCTGATTTTGCACCAGTTAGCTTTTCCACTTCCTTCAGGGATGGGTACTTGTGAGCTTGTGGTTTGTTAGTTTTAGGATATCCAGTAACTGCATGAATAACATCCTTTGTTATTTGTTTTGGCTTATTGAGCCATAATGTCTGGTTATGCATTCTGCTAAGAACTATCTTTATCCATTATGTCTTAAAAACTTTGTGAAAGTGTAATGCATTTGTGAGGCCTTTCACTTCCAGATGCTTGTGTTCTTCTTTCAAGTTTCCAACCTCATCACAAAGTGCCTTGTAGGCATTATCTAGGTCTATATCTCCTAATTTTGAGATCTTGCAATGTATATAGGACCTTACATCCTCTACCAGGAAAACCCTAGGTGGGATTCTGGAGAATACTCCAGAATCATCAGGTTGTGATGTAATTTCTGGGTGCAGCTTGTATTTAGGTTCAACACAAGTGCCTCTACTGATAAGATTGATCATTTTCTTCTTATCCTCTTTCAACTTTTCAACTCTATAAGTAGATTCCATCGTTTTCATAAATTTAGGGCTTTCCATAATTTAAACAGTGCGGTCAGTGAATGCAGGTACTTATTAAATCTCTTTGATCGCTCATGAATCCTTTGAGTTGAGTTAAAATCTTGTTTAGGTCACACTTCAATTTTCTCTCCAATCGCTATGCATAGCTCTGCTTGGTTGCTCAAAAATCATGGGTGCAAAATGAGTTCTTCCTGTTGGAAATATGGATGGAGTAACTGAGAGGGGAGGGGTGAATCAGTTACCACAAAAATAAATCCACAAGTCCCTTAGATGTCTTCAATATATATTGTTGTTACTCGGTAAATTGACCTTTTATT
>MU224951.1:16342912-16393689 GCA_018584345.1 Thuja plicata | reverse complement strand
CATATTTAACACAAATAACAACCTTTGGAGGCCGACACAGACCAGAAATGATATTCAACTGATGCTCGGTGAATACTGCAGATTTTGCTAAATCCTTTGGTAACCGACTGAACTCGGTAAGTACTGCAAACTCGGTAAAGACTGACTTTTCCTTCATATATTATTTGATGACCGACTGAACTCGGTAAGCACTGAATTTCTTTGTTGACCGAGAGAGCCCGGTAGTAACTAGCTTCTTGATATAGTATTTTGGAGTGCTCGGTAGACTCTGTAAATTGCTTCTCTTACCGTCTGAACTCGGTAGACTCGGTAAAATGCTTTGCTGAACATTCTTAGCTCGGTAGACTCTGTAAATTGCTTCTCTTACCGTCTGAACTTGGTAGACTCGGTAAACTGCTTTGCTGAACATTCTTAGCTCGGTAGACTCTGTCTAATGACTGATATGACATTCTGAACTCGGTAGACTCTGTCTGATGACTGATATGACATTTGTGTAACATCAAGGACAACACACAATTTAAACAATTGTTTCCAACACTTCCATCACACTTTTATAACTTTTGTACCCTAAGTTGTCATTAATTCCCAACAACTCATCGGTATACAAAGACTGAGTTCGTTGGTTGAGACATAAATAACATCTTCAGTGTAGGTGCAAAGTGTCAGGATTGCTAGCAGCTTTGGTGACTTCACCGATGATTGTTGATAAAATGGCAATGACAAATTTCGTCAGCTCAAGGATTACCGATGTCTGTCAGTTTACACTTACAAACTTGGCTTTTGTGTAATGACTGATATATTTTGGTAAGTAGTGTTAAATTTTATGTGTGTGTTCACCGATGCTAATTTGTACCCTTTAAACGATGGTTGTTTTTCAACAATATTACAAGTAACAATATAGTGCATCTTCAATAATGCTAATTTTGTCTATATGATCAATATGTAAATGGAACTGATGCATAATATAACTTGTCATAATGCAGTTCCATACTTGTGCAATTTAGTTGGAGATAGTGATGCCACCAGATCCATTCGATGGGGCATCTTCATTTTCATTGCTTGTTCCAGCACCTTTAGTGTTTGTGGCTTTTACCCACATCTTGTTTCTCATCTTCTTGATGTCATCAATAGTGTTTCCATTGGGATAAGTGCTTGTTTCTATCAGTCCATCTTTGCAATCTTTTATCACATGTCCAACCTTATGACAATGTAAACATGACATACCTGGATTGAACCATCCTCTTGGTTTTCTAGTCCATTTTCTCATACAGTTGGAAGATATATGACCATACCTTCCACATGTTGTGCAATTTACCCATTTGTTATAGTACCAAACATATGAGTTACCTACTCTTTTCAGTTTGTAGTCATTATCAGGTTCTTTTGGTGTCCATGCTTTCTTATTCTTTTTCCAGCATTCCTGATATGTATGTCCATTCATTTTGTAGGTAGGATAGCACTTGTCCATATAGGTTTCCTTCTTTGGTTTTGTCAATTTGGATATGCTTTGATATGCCTTGTGTCCTTGCTTGTGACATTTATAACAATTACCAATGAAAGTAGATTGTGATTAAGGAATACCTTTCATTTTGTTTCTGCAAATGTTTGAGCTGTGGCATGGTTTTCCACTGTGATTGCATGATAGATTCTTGGTCCTTGGAGTTTCATAAACATTCCTTTGATCTGATTAATTAGATGATTCTCCATTGTCAGTGTACCCTATTCCTGTGTAGTTGTTGACTCTTCTTTGACCATCAAGGAAATCATCCATTCTTTTATTTCTATCTTCATCTTTCTTGATCAATTCATTGTGCTGATTCTGAATGTTGACTTTATGCTTTAGTTTCTCATTCTCTTCCCTTAGCTCACCTATGATCTGTATTCTTTCAATGAGTTCAGTATTTAATATGTTTGCCTCTTGACTCATAAGAATAATCTGGTTGTAATCTCATGGTGATGATCAGTAAGTCTTTGAATCTCTGATTCTTTTTCTTGTAGCTTCTCTGTAATTTTCCTCCTATCATCAATAGCCAATGTTCTCTATGATTCAGCTTTTCTTGAAGCATTCATTACATCAATCATTTTTACCATCTGAGTCTCTTGACCGATTTGCAGCATCTTGATTTTCTCGGTCAGATGTAGATTGACTTCTTGTAGACTTGTGTTCTCTTCTACTGACGTGTCTGAAGCTTTGCTTGTTGATGATTCAGCATAGTTGAAGTAATCTAGGATCTCCTCCTCTTGATAATATTTTTCATTAAGCCTAGTTTCCATGATCTTTCTTTCATCAAGCAACTTTCTCATACTTACTCTCGCCTCTTTATACTACTCATAGTAAATCTTAATTTGTAATTGCTCATTCTCAATAGTCTTGTCCAGTATGTACTTTTCCATTGTGTTGATCTTTTCTCTTAAGTCTTTAAGCTTTTCAAGAAAGAGACTTAGCTCTGATACCAATTGTTGGAATTATTGGAATGATGTACCGAGAGGGGAGGGGTGAATCAGTACCTCTAAATTTTTTTATGTGGTTGGCCCATTAACCTTTGAGTCATCATATTTGTATATTCCTATCTATCTGTTCATCTTTCTATATGTATCTGAAGTCATAATATAAGTTCTTTACATGTGTAAACATTCAAGAAACATTCATGAAAACAAATAACACATAAAACATGATATGATATCGTAGAAAACTCCTGTTAGGAAGTAAAAACTGTGGTGGGGATGTCTACCCACAAAACTTCACTATCTGCGGATAAGAAGGGAGCCGGTAAAGGCTTACAATTGATCACTTCTGATGATATACCCTTTTAAGAGTATTAGAGTGGAGACCTATTAGGATCTACTTCATTTGAAGCTTTAGCAGCACCGTTAGGTGTGCACTTTGTTAAGAGATTTATACAAGAACTGTTAAGTCCAACTTTTACAAAAGGATTTTAGCTGTGATGCACTTGTTATAATGCAACTACAATATAAATGTTGATCTGATCGTGAATGCAATCTCTAATTGCTGATAAAAGATCTTGTAAAGCTTACAATGTAAATGTAATCACCTTGATTGATTGAGTGATACCTTCTCTCTGCTTGTCAGTAGCCTTTCTATTTTTTTGATAACTCGTTTGATCTATTTTTATACTTTGCATGAATTCTCTTCTACTGCTTAGATGCTTTCCATGGCTGCTATCATTTTTCAACTGATTACAAGTCTCTTTTATTACAAGTGATTGAACATCTATTTATACTAGTTTCTAGCTTTATTCTTGATTCACGCTTTACAAATTAAATCTAGATCCAAGGTTTACAACTTGACCTTGATCTTTAGTTATATATGTTTTAGATCCGTTAGGGTGCTTTAAAACATTCAAAATTTTCTTGCTTGACCCTCAAGTAAAGCTTTAAAACAAAATAAAACTCTATAAATAGAATTATAATGTTTTATCTGACATGTAAAGTCAATTCCACTTTTTACGGGTTCTGTAACTGACTGTCAGTTCTGATGGTCGGGCTGCTCTATCAGTTCTGTCAGTTTTGTACTCTGTTGGTATCCCTTAATTCAACTGTTCGTCAGGTATTCCTTTTCTTCTCCATCAGCAGTGTTCTCAAAACTGTATCATCGGTAATGCTTTTCATCGATTTGACTCTTGTCAATGTTCATCGGGCAATTCTATACTTAGCATTTTTACGATAGACATTTTCATCTCGTCGGGTATGCTTGTTGTCTGCCGGTTATGCTTATACCAATGACCTTTATCATGTTTTCCCCTTTAAGTATACTAATGGAAAAACTTAATGTCAGCACATTTATGATATTCATGCAAGGATAGAACTACAACACATGGAACTAGAACATCTGAAAGAAAAATGGGAGAAAATGCTCAAAGATATCAAGACAACCCATTCCCATATACTTGACACATTGTAAGTTGCACATTTTTGTCACAATTTTGGCATATTATAAGTTGTACATTTTGTCATAAGTATCAAAGAAAGGGGGAAATTAATATGCTCACTAACCTTAGTTAAAAGGGGAAATAATATGTATAGTAAAAGAAAGGGAAAATAAAAGGAGGAAATAATATGTACATACAGAGAAAAGAACAGAGAATGTATAGAATACATGTAACATATACTTATACTATACTGATGCATATAGTTAGGGGGAGTAATATAATGACATGAATATAAACATGGTGTACATACTAAACACTTTAGTATTATGCACATATCATTTTTTGATACTAATGAAAAAGGGGAAGATTGAAGGCATTATATTTTGCCATTAGTATACACAAGGAAAAATATGATCTACACCATCGGTTTACATCACACCAAAAGACAGGAAACAACACTACCCGACGTCAAGGTTACCCGACAAACACTATTTAGTGTTATCCGATGACAAAAAGGAAAATGGAACCTGACGAGTAACATCAGTGCAACCTGACGAAACAACAAAGAGAGGAACCCAACAAACAAAGGGAACCCGATGAACTGTTCAACAAAGGAACACCAATAGACTTCAAGTTCAACCTGACGACCAAGAACCAACAGTCAGTTACATCTCGCAAAAAGTGGATTTGACTTTCCACGTCAGGTAAATCACTGAAGTTGTATTTATAGCTTCTTGATTTACTTTTAAATCCATTATGTGTAGAGGAATCAATGTATTTAATATTTTTTTAATTAGTTTTACTGATTTAACACATGCAAACTAAAGATCAAGGTCAAGTTGTAAACCTTGGATCTAAAAGTTAACATTGTAATTCGTGATTCTAGAATAGGTCAAAGAATTGCATAAATAGATACTCAATCTATTATAAACAGTTGTTGTTCAATGAAGATTATATCCATGGAGAGCATCTACGGACCAGACAACAGAATTCATGCAGAAGGACAGAAAATAATCAAATCAGTTTCAAGAACAAGAACACAGGCTACCAACGAGCAGAGAAAAGGTATTCATCAATCACTTAAGGTGACATTGTTATTCTGAGAGCTTTAATGGATTTGTAATCAACAATTGTAGATTGCATACAGTCAGGTCAACATTTTTACTCATTCTAACAAGTGTAGTACGCATAAGAAATCCTTTCAAGAAAGGTGGGCTTAACCATCCTATTGTAAATCTCATAACTAAGTGCACACTTAAATCAGTGTTACTAAAGCTCTTAATAGAGTATATCTTAACAGGTCTCCACCTTAATACTCCTAATAGGGTAGATCATCAGAAGTGATCAAATTGTAAGCCTTAACCGTCTCCCTTACATTTTTTAGATAGTGAATTTTTTTGAGTGCCATCCCCACCACGGTTTTTACTTCCTAACAGGAGTTTTCTGTGATATCATATCTTGTGTTTTTTTTAATTACTTTCATGAATGTTTCTATGAATGTTGAAAACTATTAAAGATTATGAATGAACAATACATGCATAAGAAAGAACAACAATAATGGTCAATAATGCAGTAATGCATGATTACTAAAGATGAATTGTGAAAGGTGTTAAAAGTTTTAGAGGTATTGATTCACCCCTCCCCTCTCAGTACTACTTCCCATTAATTCCAACAATGTCTATTTTAAATAAACTAAATGCTTCAATGAAATCCTTGTGCTAAAACCCTTGTTTTATCTTTACACTGTTAGAATTAATCTTTCCTTGGTAACTATGTAATTAAAAGATATACCAAGGACATGTCATATTATTTGTAATTCCTTTAATAAGGAAATTATATATTCCTCCTTAAGAGGATTCCTACACATGGAACACACCAAATGTGAATGTGGAACACATTGAGTATGGGAGTTACATGTAAACTCCTCCACTCATCTCTACTTAAAAGATGGTTCTCACACACTTCTTAGGGTTCTTATAGGGGTTCTAAGTTTTATTTCTTCTCTCTTCTCTCATTCTCATTCTTTCAGTATTGTAATGAGCTTATTGCTCTCATTCTTTAGGCTTTGAGCCATATTCATATTATTCACAAGGGTTTTTTCTTTCTTTTTCCCCTTTCAAATCTTTGAGTTCTTGTCTTGGTTCTTGGAGCATTTTGGTGAACTTGTGGTTGATCTATTGAATAAATCTCTCTCTCTCTCTCTCTCTCTCTCTCTCTCTCTCTCTCTCTCTCTCAGTATTTTGTAAATCTCTTCCATTTCATTGTCTCTTGGATTCTTTCCTTATCTTTTTCATTTTACTTTATGTTTCTAACACAGATGTCCTTAGTGTGGTGGCTACTTGATCATACTTCGATCATTACATTTCAAAGTAACATATTTAAATTCATATATCAAATTGTTTGACCTAATTAGGGTTTTACAATATCTTAGAAAACCTAAGATAAAAAGTTTAAAAAATTTACCTTGATCATCTATACATATGAAACATAACCAATTAATGATTACATATGCAATTAATATCCTCCTCGATCTTGGTAATCAGTTATCTAGCTCAGTAAAAAACTTTGTTACCTAGAGTAATGTGCCATTACAAAATTTTATGTAATTATTGGTTCACTCGGTAAATACCGTCTCTCGGTGCTCGGTGTATACTTCTCAGTGATCATAGTATCTGGTTAACTGTGCGCTCGGTGATCATTACTGAATAGACTATATTTGACTTGGTTATCGACTGTGAAATTTGAATACTAATGACAAACTTCAAACCAATATGGAGTAACACAATGATCCATAAACATGTAGGTAATCATCATCATATATTGCAATATCATTAAATAATCATTATTTAAACATTGAACAAGGATGATACCATTCAAGCATTTGTTTAAATCCCATCTAACTAAGTGTATCATTTCCCATAAAATAGCATTAAATAACATTATTATCACTATCAAGTAATCCTATTATTACTGCTAGAGTCATGTAATTCCACCATTCTAAACTCCTATCTAAACAAAAATATCATCATACGACAAGGACATAACAATAATCCTACAAAATACCCAATCTTTTCAATTAAGTTAGAGTTGTTAATCCCTAAGTTTTGTTGATGATTAGTGACAAACACTTAGTCATTTACTTAGGCATTTTTAGTTGGTTATCACAATGGCCAAGCTAAACGTTCAAGGCCGAGCAAAATTGGCGAGCAAGTTTTAGGTTTCCTAGTCACATCATGCCGAGCCGAGTAGAATATTAAGTGCCGAGCGACAGAGATGTTAAGTGCCAAGAAGAACAATTTTTGCATACATGTTAGGATTGATTCAAACTTTGATGTGAAATGTTTAGGCTGACTTGTATGAGATTTGGGCCGACATATGTGCGCATTTAATATTTTTCTACTAAGTTAATTACGTATTTAATTTTTTTATACTATGCATGGCATGAAGCCAATCAGGAAATCAGAATGCCTTGGGGGCATAAATAATAGATCTTGATCATTGATCTAGATGTTGCTGCCAGATCCATAAAGACATATAAGATTGCTTCTAACCCTGGAAAAAATATACAAAGAGAGATACAGTGTGTGAGAGTAGGGTTGTTGTTCATGAAATATGAACATTGAGTTAGTTTGAGAAGAAGCTTAGATCAAGTAGAATAATAGAGCAATGAAAAAGTAGAGTAAAGACGTATCATATTGTGAGATCATAGAAGGTATTGGAAAGAGTAGATCCATCATCAACATCTAAGTGCATAACAAAGGATCACTACTTAAGAAATTCTAACAAGTGTATCAAGTGAAATCTGTTAACAGAATGGTTCTAGTAGACCATTTTAAATCTCTTAGCTGAGTGCTTACTTTACTGTAAGTTGAAATCCTTTGACAAGGTAGATTGTAATGATCTTTAGTTCTTAACCGAATAGACCTTTAACCAGGTAGATTGCATTTTTTAATCAAACTCTTGTAGCCCTAACAGGCACACTTTATTGGTGCAGTAGTGAAGATTTTGTGGGTGTCATCCCCACCCCAGTTTTACCTATTTGGGTTTCTGGGTTACCAAAATTCTGTGTTATGAGTTATATATTTCATGTTGTGGATACTATCTAATGTTAGGTTAAATTCATATATGTATGAATGTGGATCAATTTGTTTTTAGAGAGCTTAAATTTTAAGATCTGATTCACCCCCCCCTCTCAGTATCTTGCTTTCCCATTATTGTACTTCCAACAATTGGTATCAGAGTGCAGATCTCCTACAAAATATTTTAATCAAATTGTGAGTACAAATCTTGAGATGGAGGTTTACAAGTTGGGTAAAGTCATTGAGAATCAGAAGATCAAGATTCAGCTGGCATCACATCAGCTTGAGATAGCAAGACAGGAATTAAATAAATCATTGACAGCTATGAAAGATTTGGCCAAACAAATGAATGATACTCATTATCAAGAAGATGATACTGCAAATCTATTTCAGAATGGAGATTCTACTAAGAGCAATGCAACATTTGTAGATCTACTAGAAAAGAACAATGTACTATGTGAAGAAGTCATAAACTTGAAAAGAGAACAAGAAATGCAGAGAGTGAGACTATGTGAAGTAGTGGATCAAAAGAAGAAAGTTGAAGATGATAAAGCTATGACAGAAGAAGATAAAACAGTGATAAATGTTAGACTTGATGAAAGGACACATGATGTGCAAATGATGACAATCAATCAGGTTGACATGGAAAATCAACTGCTACTTGAAAATTAGGAGATTAGTAGGAAAGATATGGAAATGATGAATCTAAGATCTGAGAACAATCAATTGAAAGATGATTTGAGATTTGAGAAGGAACTGAATGAAAGGCTGAATAAACCTAATGAAGCTTTGACTCATTTTGAGAATCTGATGGAAGCATCAAGAAGACCAAAAGATTCTTCTGGATTAGGTCACACTGAACCAAAAACATCAACTGAGAAAGGAGAATCATCTAAGTATGGTGAAAGGAGGAATGCAAAGACAAAGCACAACAAGCCTGTTTGCCACCACTATGGAAAACCAGGTCATATAGCAAGCATTTGCCGAAGCAAGACAGGTAAGTCCAATCCTAAACCTAAGTTCAATGGTTATTGTTTTAATTGCAAGAAATTTGGACATAAAGCACATGAATGTTGGGCTGAAGCAAGTTATGCATTTCCCAAACCAATATTTAATGGTTATTGTTACAAGTGTCAAAAACATGGTCATAAAGCACAAGACTGTCGATCCAATGCTAAACAGAAATGGACATCAAAGACACAAACAAAAGCACCTAGGAAAGGCAACACTTACAACTAGGATTATAATACAAGGCAGAGTTGTCATTATTGTGAAGAATATGGACATGCACCTGAAGATTTCTTAAAGACTCATTTTAGAGGGAAATATAAGAGTTGGATGAATGGAAGCCTGGTCTTCTTTAGTTGTTTGAAGAATGGTCACACTAAGAGAGAGCATAGGACAAGAGTACCTACTCCTACTGTTGAAGAAATAAGAGCACAGATGAACCAGACATGGGTAAGGAAAACATAGCCAAGAAATAGTGAAACCACTGAAGCCGAGGTCACCCAATCCAATGGATCAGGTGATCACACCATCTCTAACTAAGAAATAAAGGTATGTAAGGAACTGCACTTAAATTTCAAATATTACATCAGTTCCTAACATGTAAATGTGCCAAAGTCCATATCTCCATATGTTGAGATGCACCAGGACATATTTGTGACAAGTGCCGAGAAGACTTAACTGCACTATAGGTGTCGAGTTGGTTGGCCAAGTAAGTTTTGTGATGGCTGAGTATGGTAAGCCGAGTGGTATGCAAGTTGTGTTAGTCGGCCAATGACAGTTGGTTTGCACTAACCAAATGGGAAGAATATTTATTGCTTACCTACCTTGACCTTTTGAGTCTATATAAGGATGAAAAATTTATTCTTCATTTTACCTTGGGATTTTTAGTATTCACAAAGCAATCAAAGAAGTCACAAAATTGATCTTAGTAAAGTTTGTTTCGAGAATCTCGTCAGCATGTCATTAGCAACCCTAAGGTGAACAGTGTGAAGTGTTACTTGTTGAGGTACCTTGTTCTTCATTTTTGAACCCTAATTTCAGAGATTATGGCTGCAAGTTCTTCCACACTAGTCAAAGGTATGGAGGAGGAGCTGAAACAAATTAAGCTAGTAAGAAGTGATGCATGTGCACCTCCTAACTTTCGAGCCATTCCTAAAATTGCAATTTTAGGTGATCTGAACGGAGCCCTCTCATATATTCCACCAAAGGTACTTATGATCCATGATGTTAGATCTTGTTACATGGTTAATATTGGTGAAGTAGGTTATAGTGAATTGAGGAAGTCCTACAACAAGTTGTGCAAAAATGGAGTTCTGAAAGATGAATTCAAGCATTTAGCCAAAAAAGGGTTAACTCATGCCCTAGATTTTTGGCCAGACTTCAAGGATGAATGGATCAAGGTTGTTCTAAGCCGAGTTCACAATATGCATATGTGGCTAGACAATGGACCATTTAGGATCACTAAAGATATTATTCATCAAGTAACTAGATATCCTATTATCAGTGGAAAGTGAACAATGAGAGATCAAAGTAAAGAAGAGATAGAAGCTAACACTGGAGCTGTCTAGAACAATAGAGGTATGATTATCTCTACAATTGAAGATTTAGAACTTGACTTTTGAGTGAGAGTGATTGCAAATAAGTTCTATCAGTCGAGTCGACTAGATAGTGTTCCCTGCACAACTGTGGACCAAGCATGGAAGATAGTCAAGAAGAATCACACCTACGACCTTGTCGAGCTACAATTGACACAACTAGCCGAGAACTTAATATTGATCAGAAAAGATAAAATCTCATCATGTAATTTTGGCTCTTTACTAGTTTGCATATTCTTCTATGTACAGAAGTCATTTCCTACACTGGGAAATATTTTTTGGAAGAAGGATAGACCTATTACTGTGCAGATTAGTGAATGTATTCAACAATTAGGTAATAATTTCAATAGTACTATGGAAACTACTTTGTGGAATTCAAAAAGAGAATGAGGTTGAGGTCTAGAATTCCTAGTTCACTTGTGGAAAAGCACTATGAGGAGATATGTTTTCTAGTTGACATAGATTACACATACATTCAGGCTATGACAGCTAGGGTATCATGGCTGGAGCCATTTCCCTATGAAGTTAACATTGATGAAACATCAGTAGCTATCACCGCACTCCTAGTAGAGGAGATTGATACAAAAGAAAAGAGATTTGGAAATTATGATGAAGCTAAGGCAAAGATATCTTTGAATCTTAAGGTAGGAACCATGGAGAGAAAGAGGAAAAAGATTGTGAAAAATTTGAAGAAAATGGTTGGATTGCTGAGTGATGAGGATCTAGAGGATGCACCTCTAGGAATATCTACTAGACAAGGAGAAGATGTATCTAAATAAGAAGAAGTAGAAGTTAGTGAATCTAAAGAAGAGTTTCTTGTTAAGGAAAAAGGAAAGAAACCAGTAGTAGCCAAGGTAACCAAGCTGAGTCAAGCAAAACCTAAAGTTACCCCTCCCATTGCCAATCCTCCAAGGACAAGGGCATCTACTGTTACATCTATAGTAGTGCAAACAAATGTATATGCAAAGAAGAAGGTTGGAGAGAGTAGTTCTGGATCAAAGACTAAATTTGCAACAAAGGTTGTTCCGAGCCTACAAGTAAAGAGACCTAGAAGGAAACTACATCTGGATACGGAAAGTGATGAATAAAAGACTAAAACTGATGAACCCAACAACATACCAATAGCACCATTCAAGAGACCCATTGATATTAATGAGGTATGTGAGAATTTGAGGAATTTTGTAGGGTTATCTGGTTTTAAGTTTATCAAATATGATAAATTGAAGTTAGAAGATAAGCACAAAGTTCAGGAAGCACTACTAGATATGATGTGCAATTTAAAGATAACTACCATAGAGATAGGAAACAATGTGTCAAGTGAGTTATATGATTTTCTATCTAGCAAATGGGAATTTGCACTTACAACTGAGAGACAGATTCGAGAAGGCACATTAGCTCAAGTCATTCCTGAGCTGACCAAGAAAGAGAGAGCAAAATTTGTTGAGGAGTATAAGCATAAATTCATACCTAAACAGAGAGGTTATGCTATTTTGGAAAATGATATTGAAAGTGTAGTACATGAGAGTACTAGGATTTGGAAGGAATTGGATTGATTTATCCAAAAGAGAAGAAGATTGATGAAGGAACATCTTAGCCAAAGGCTAAATAAATTGGAACAACCCCTGCACCACAGAAAGAAAAAGAGAAAATTGCTACTAAGCCTGACAAGACTGGAGCATAACCAAAAGAACAAACAAAGACAGTAAACACTGTTGATCTGACAACAAAAATTCCAATTGATGACTCTATTAATTTGGATGTCGAGGGTCAGGATGAGCCAAGAGTAACAAGTATAGAATTGCCTATTAAGGCTACTGAGGTTGAAGGAGAGAAGATTACAGAGGAAGATGAAGAGAGAACTCAAGAGAAACCTAAGGATAAATTTGAACCAAAGGAAGAAAAAAAGGAGAAAATAGATGAACAAGAGGTAATTACACAAAATTCACCTATTTTAGAGGTTGTGAAAACAATCTTAGATAGTGGTGAGGAGATGAGGGGTACTGACAATGAATCTAAGGAACAAGAGGTAGTGCAAGTGTTGGTTGGTTTACCACACTCGGCATCATCTACTCCCACTGGACTCAAAATATGAGGTACACCTGATCAACAGGCAATTTTGACTAAATTGGAAAACATAATGGTGACTACTACTCATACAGGAAAAGGTATTGAGGAAACAAAGCCAATTTGTAGCTCACCGAAACTTAAGAGGAGGAAAATCATGAGGAAGAAGTCTCCCACTCCTAATGTCCCATTAGATGAAGTAATTGTGATTCCACCATGGGATCCCAATGTTTTATCTTATGAACAGATTGAGACTCTTCAAGAATTACTCAAGAGGAAGAAAAGGCGGGAATAAATGAAAAGAGAGTATAAGCAAAAGCAGGTGTTACATGACATCAAAGATATATTTGTAAAAGCTTTTGACATGGAAGATGACAATCCTCAAGCTCCTATTCTTGAACATTTAGTTCATATTGTGCAAAAGGTGAATGATGACAACATTGAATCTAATGAGAAGTTATTGCAATGGTTCGAGAGGAAATTCGAGAACAAAGTACTAGCAAAAATCTCAGGAGAGATTACGGTAAAGCAGGTTGAACTTTCTTCCCTTGTAGAAATTTTGGAGGAAGTTGCAACTAATGTTTATTCATTGTATTAGAAGTTATGTGATGTTGAATTCTTCACAAAGGATAATCTACAGGCCATAGAGAAATTTCAATTAGACTTAAAGTCAACTGGAAGCTCACTAAGTATGGATTCTAGCACTAGCTCCTTACATTTTAACAGATTGACAAATGCACAAAGGAGGATAGATGAGCTCACAGATGAAGATGGTCGGATAAGGACCAAATTGATTACTATCCAGAAAAACCTCATACCTCATCTGGAGGTAATTCAGAAAGAACTTTTAGCTGTAAAAGAATTGGTTAAGAGAAATTCGCATCTCTCCACTGCAGAAAGTTTAGTGAGTTTAGCTGCCGAGCTAGAAGTCAAATTAGAGATTATGAAGTTTGTTAAGGACAGTTGGGATAGTTCATTTGCGTCCAGCTTACAACTTCATAAATAGTTTTTGGATAAGTATAACTTGACCCCACCTGCAATCAGTGACAAAAACAAGGGGGAATCTGATAGGACTGACAGGGATACATCGTAAGAAGATCAGTACAGGTATCAATGTAAATATTTTTTTGAAGGCATGAATACTATGTAGACTTTGTATGTAGTATGGTGTACATTCCTAGGGGAATTACATTGTGTACTTAGGCAACATTTTGGATGGAACAAATTGAAAGAAATGATAAGTGTGTTTTTGCCACTAATATCAAAGGGGGAGATTGTTAATCCCTAAGTTTTGTTGATGATTAGTGACCAACACTTAGTCATTTACCTAGGTAGTTTTAGTTGGTTATCACTGTGGCCAAGCTAAACATTCAAGGTCAAGCAACATTGCCAATAAATTTTTAGGTTGCCAAGTTACATCATGCCGAGCCGAGTAGAATATTAAGTATCAAGCGACAGAGATGTTAAGTGCCGAGCCGAAATTTTTTTGCATACATGTCATGATTGATTCAAAATTTGATGTGAAATGTTTAGGCTGACATGTATGAGATTTGGGCCAACATATGTACACATTTAATATTTTTCTACTAAGTTAATTACGCATTTAATTGTTTTATACTATGCATAGCATGAAGCCAATCAGGAAATCAGAATGCCTTGGGGGCATAAATAATAGATCTTGATCATTGATCTAGATCTCCTTGCCAGATCCATAAAGACATATAAGATTGCTTCTTACCCTAGAAAAATATACAAAGAGAGATACAGTGTGTGAGAGTAGGGTTATTGTTCATGAAAGATGAACAATGAGTTAGTTTGAGAAGAAGCTTAGATCAAGTAGAATAAAAGAGTAGTGAAAAAGCGGAGTAAAGACATATCAAATTGTGAGATCACAAAAGGTATTGGAAAGAGAAAATATGTCATCAGCATCTAAGTTCATAATGAAGGATCACTACTTGAAACATTCTAACAAGTGTGTCAGGTGAAATCTCTTAATAGAGTGGTTCTAGCAAACCATTTTAAATCTCTTAGTCGAGTGCTTACTTTACTGTAAGTTGAAATCCTTTGACAAGGTAGATTGTAATGATCTTTAGTTCTTAACCGAATAGACCTTTAACCAGGTAGATTGCATTTTGTAATCAAACTCTTGTAGCCCTAATAGGCACACTTTATTGCTGTAGTAGTGAAGATTTTATGGGTGGCATCCCCACCCCATTTTTACCTATTTGGGTTTCTATGTTACCAAAATTCTGTGTTATGAGTTATATATTTCATGTTGTGGATACTATTTGATGTTAGGTTAAATTCATATATGTATGAATGTGGATCAAATTTTTTTTAGAGAGGTTAAGTTTTAAGATTTGATTCACCCCCCCCTCTCAGTCTCTTTCTTTCCCATTATTGTACTTCCAACAAGAGTGTCCTACCATAAATTAACATTAAAACAATTTAAATATACCAAATCTACTTTTGCCCTTATTAATTAACATTTAAAAATCACTATACTTACATCATTTCACTTGCAAATTGTAGGTCCAAGATCATATTACCTCTTTTCCATGATGGGGTTGGAGTGACACTATATCCTCCCCCTAAGGCTCAACTTACTCCTAGAAGTCACATAGGCTAAGGTGGAAACATATCACACATTGGTTCTGAAACATCTTATCTAGTACCAATGGTCTAAATATTTCTTGGATCCATGGAATGATATGGAATAATATTCATAAGTCAACTCAATCAAACAATAACACAAGTGAAATATTTCCTACTCTTTTTGTAATCAAAAGCAATGCATTTCAATATAAACAACAATATAGATCAATTAACAATGAAGAGGCTAGCCATCAATGCAATAAAATTCATTTCCCTTTCACAAGTTACTGATAAGTTACTTTTCCAGTCTCAACATAGAAGCATACTCATACATTGTTTAAACTAATCAACCAGATACATTATTTTTCACTACTTCACATTTAGCAAGTACACCAATTCTCACAATAACACTCGAATTACTATCATTTTGTCATCTTTACTAGAAATCTAAATAATTAAGCCACTTATTTTTAATATCTTTAATCATTTCTAGGGACACTGTTTCATGATACAATCTCAATTTCATAAATTTCATAAGACAAGTAGTATCAAAACTCATGAAACATGATGATATTTGCACACACATTACATTATCAGGTTTCTTCAATCTTGGTAAGCCTCTTACTCTTTTCATCTTACTAATGTTTACCAAACTGTTAAAGTTCACATGACATAACCTCTTATTCCATAACCATATATCATCATATTATGCAAACAAACATGTCTGATCAGATAAATCTAGATAAAAAAAATTACCTCTTGTCTATTCACTACTTCTAATCATTTCACCAGTAGCATCAAATGTTTTTCCCTTTTTGTGATGGAATTCAACTCGGTATTCAAAATTGTTCAGCTGAAAAACACTCAACAAATTACAATTTAGACCTTTAACCCTGTAATCATTGTCACATGTAATCTTATCAGTCAGTTTTATTGATCCTTTTCCTTTCACAGGACATGGTTTGTCATTACCAAACTTAACACTACCACCTTTGCAATAGTCCAAGGTTTCAAATTTACTTTTGTCACCAGTCATGTGATGTGAGAAATCACTATCAATTATCCATCTATCACCTTTACTCATATATGAAATAAGTATAGTTTTCTCATCCTCATCAGTATCATCTTTCATAGAAACATAAACAACTTCTATATCATTGATATCAGATTTATCAGATTCACTATTAGTCTCTTCTTCAGCAATATAGCATGATTTCTTACCTTTGTCCTTATAGTCCTTATACCTTCTGAAATCTATGTCATCCATTTTGTCTTTGTACTTTCTTTCTTTTCTATCATCCTTGTCATTCCTATTAGGGAATCTTGGTGCAATATGGACAACTTTGTTACATGAAAAACATATTATAGGAAGTTTACCTTTGAATTTTCCTTTTCCTCTTGGTAGTCTTCTAGCCATAAGTGCTTCAAGTTCATCAAGATCATCATCAGAAGTGTAACTTTCATTTTTCACATGTCTTTATTTTCCTTTCTTATATTTTTGAAGAGTCAATTGTGATTTAAATGCAGAATCAACATTGTGAGGAGTGAAATTATCAAAAATTGATAACTCAAAAGCAGTGACTTCCAGCGTTAAGATTTTACCAGGAATACATCTCAGTTCTTGTATAGAAGATACTCTAATAATATAAATAGGAAGTAGAGTTATTAGTACCTTTCTAATAACAATATCATCATCAATAGATCCATTAGCTCCTCTAATAGCATTTACAACCTCCTTATCTCGGCTACAATATTGAACAATAGTTTCTCCATCTGACATTTTCATTTCATCAAACTTACCTCACAAGCTTTCATATTTGGCTCTCAGTACATTTGTATCACCTCTATAGAAAGTTTCCAGTGTGTCCCACATTTATTTTGTAGTTTTACAGTCTTTTATATCTTCAAATTTGGGATAACATAGGGCTGATGTAATCTCCAACATTGCTTGGTTGTGTTCTCATTTTTCCTTCATGTGTTGAGATGTTATAACTATAGGGACTGTTATGTAATCATGTTCCACATAGTATTTTGTTTCTTCTCTAATTCCAGCTACGTGTGGCCTCATCCAAATTTTCTATGCAAAGAAGTTCTCTTTGTTCAGCCTCGATACCTCCTTTTTATACATCTTGATCTTTAGCTTCAAGTACCTTCAAAATTTTCTCACAAGCACCACAAAGCTCTGATACCAATTGTTAGAATGATTTAGAATAATTCATATGGGGGGTGAATCAATTATCCTAGGTTCAGATGTACCAATTGAACTTATAAACACTTTAACCAACTTGAAACCAATCGGTCTCTATAGCATATAATCAGTAACATAAACTTGCATTTTACTGTCCTAATGTAATATACTTGCAGAATATAAAACTCTTAAAAGTAAAACACATCAAATAACATTCACACAAGTATGACACCAGGATTTAATGTGGAAACCCAATATGGGAAAAACAAACAGTAACATGCTACCAATTTTTAAATCTTCTAAAGTGAGCTCTATGAGAAGCCAACCCTGTTAAAGGTTACTTTTATACACCAAATTTGCACCCTACTAAACTTGAGAATCTAGTGATCTGGTATAACATGCAATTCACTTCTAGGTTGTGGGACCTTGCTAAACTTTAATTGAAACCTACGGATTCTAGGTCTGTTCCTCTTAGATAATCACCTATTCTTCTTTTGAAACTTGAAATAAAAATTTGGAGAAAAAGGGATAGAAGGAAACTAAAAGACAATAAAGCAAGAACTTAATCTATTAGGTGATACACTGGATATGACATGAATCATAACAAAATGGCTAAGAGTAAACATGAAATCTTTGACTTAAAGAAAGTATAACCTTCTGAATAGGCTTGCAAAAGTGTTTTATAGAGAGGTCCGAGATGAAACTATTTAGGGAAAGAAAATATTTCATAAAAATAGCTTACATGAGCCTAAACATAGACTATGACCTACAAGAAAACATTCACTCCAGCAGGAAGGTACTAAAATGAGATAAGATAACAGGGAATGGAAAAAATTCACAAGATTATCTCTATCAATCATTCACAATGTACACAAAACTATAGAAAGAAAGAGGACTAACATAACTCAGAGATATCCCCAAACCTCAGCCACTGTATTATTCTTTAGAGAGAATTACAAACATGGAAAAACTTTAGGACAAAAAAAATGTCACAGAAAGCTCTTACATAATCTGGAAAAACTCAGTGAGAATTACAAACATATAAAAACTTGAGAATAGGAAAAAATGTCACGGAAAGCTTTAAATAAGCCAAACCCCTTCACAAAATATTTAAAAACTACTTATATATAAACTCCTCAAGTATCAAGGCTCGGGAGTCGATCCAATCAGATCAGATTAGAAAACTTAGGGTTTATAAAAAATATTCTTAAAGACAATCAAAAACCCTAAAATGGTCAAGTTTGTTCATTAGTGCATCTTTGAAAATATCCCAGGCAATCACATATGTCTTGGAGATATCTCCCATCACCATAACTTTGATGAGAAATATCAGCTTGATCCATCTACCTTGTCTGCAACTTGAAACATCATGCCACCACCATGAAAACCCTAAGATAAGATTTGAATATTTGAAATATTTTATTGTAATAGTCACAGGTGGCATGGAAAAACTCATCAAAAGTCTATAAAAAGACTATATCTCCTTTTAAAACACATCCATTGAACTTATCTAAGTTACCCGGGATCCACAAACTGATCTGGTGATAGAAGTAACCTCAAGGTGTGCTCAGACATTGCTCTAGATAGGACTTCACTTGCCCTAGTCTACTTAGGATATCAATTTACTCTTCTAGGATCTCAATAGCCTTAAAACACTGAGCCTAAGACTATGATAACTCTTCTTCCAAGAGTTATTCTACTTGTGCTTAACCTTGAAGGACAACTACCATTAGTTTTGTCTCAATGCTTCTCACTTGCTTGAAGGATTCTAAGCCTAAATGCTTCATATCATCTTCACCAATGTAATAAGGGTTATGTCCACCATTTGTGTACTCATCATACATCCATTAATTCCCATTTGAATAGGTCTTCAATCCTAATTCAGTCGAGTTCCAAATTCACTATTTTTAGAACCCTATTAGGCCTAATTGGTTATTAGCCCTATCTAGAGGTTTTTTTTGGATTTACTCCCAAAACTTACAAACAACCCCAAAAATAGATCTAGGATCCTGATACCCTTTTCAAAAACCTAAATTATTTTCTAGGTCTAAGGCTCCCAAGTCCTCTGTACACCAGTGTCCTTAAATGTAGGACTAATAGGGCTATTTGGGTTCCTAAAAAGTAGTAGACTAATTTCTTCCAATAAATATACTCAAATGGATTGGCCAAGATCTTAGCTTGTACCTAGGGCACTATAAAACCCTAAAGACTCTGTAACCACTCTTGGTTAAGTTATTCCATGCTCACCCTTTCTTTTGCATTCAAATTTATACCTTCCATGCACCTAACCTGACAGTCCTAGCTCATATAGGGCATGGATTGAAAAATACAAAATAAATTCCTCTAACCTCCTACTTGAATATTCACATTGTAGAGAGGCTCCCCGAGCTCATTCATCCAACCTTTTGAGTTTCCCATGATTGGATTCCATGGGGGAGCCTTAAAACCAAAACAACACTGAACTGGACCAATAGACTCCCTAAAACTTAAACAATTTCCTAAAGCTAACAAATCAACACTACAGTACTTTTTTACTGAATTAAAAATTCTTAAATATATCCCTACTACATGAATCCATCACTAGATCAATTAATTCAGTCCACTAAAAACACTAAGAACATTCAAACAAGTCGACGATACTTTGTTGGAGATTTGCTTCTGTCCAAACAATTGACTATATGTTTGTCATTGATGACAACATATAGCATACATCAGTGAATGGTATTCAATTTTTAGTATGGATATGTGGAAGCTTTGCATGGTTGTTTTTTATGTTTCAGACATAGTTACTATACCATGTACATACACACAGATTCAGATGTTCAGTAACAATTGAGTTATGTTACTCTGTTTACCAGACACAGTTTCAGAAGATTGTTTTCAGAAAACCGACAGTAATTTCATTTATTCTTTAGTTGTGTCTATCAATGGGATATGCGTGTTTAGATTCAAGTTTAGTTATGATTCTGAGTTAATTAACCAAAGTCACTAATCGTGTTTCATCTGAAGCATGATGTTTGGGTAATTTTGGTGGAGCCAACTATGTGATGCGATGCATCTATTCAATTTGAGTCACGTGGTTCTAATTATGTTGCGTGCTTGGTTTGGCCGAGTAAAGAAGCATTGAAGGGATTCCTAAAGCCAAAAAAGATCATATATTTTGGAGAAGATACTTATAGTAGTTCATTTGAAGATCACCAAGTGTGCATGATAAGAAAAGAGACAGAACAAAATGCTGATTGTTTTGGGATAGTAAAGCCATTTCATTCATTAGATAAAGATTTATGTGAAGAAGAAGAGAGTATATACAATTCATTGGAACTTATCAAGACAACAGATCTACTCAAATACTTCATTATCAAATATAGTGTATATCTGTTTTACTAAAGCTTGTAGCCTTCATAATATTAGCAATGAGATTTTTGGACAGTGAGTCCTCACTCCTAATAGGGTTATTTGTAGAAGACTCCTAACGGGGTCTGACCCTTAACCAGGTCACTGTACTTATTGCATTGTAAATAACAACTCCAATAGGGTTGCAAGATCTTCTAACATGGATTATTATACTCAAGTATAGTTCTTTTTGGGTGCTAATTCCCACCAGGGTTTTTACTTAGTTTGGTTTCCCTGCAACCAAAATTGTGGTGTTCTATTTTGTGTTATCTTAAATGTGTATGTGCTTATGATATTCTGTAATTAATTGGAGAAAATAATTTTACTTGTTGATAACTAATTCACCCCCACCTCTCAGTTATCCCTTGGGACTATTCCAATAATTGGTATCAGAACCAAGTGCCTTGGAGAGAAATCCTAATAGCTTAAGATAGATAAAATAGCGTACTTCAGGAAAGAGATTCCTAAGTTTGATGGAGAGAATTATCTTGACTGGAAGAAAAAAAAGACAACACATCTTCAGTGAGTTTTTTTTTAGGTTTATGAGATTTCTACTCATGAAATTGATGTTCCCACCTTGAAGGAACTTGCAGAAAACTATTCTACTAATAAACAAAAGGAAGTATTCACCCAAAATGCAATTGCCAAAGAATCCCTAATCAGTGCCCTGTCTGACAATGAATTTTCTGAGATCAAGAAGATAGACAAAGCATATTCAATTTGGAAATACCTAGAATACATGTTTGAAGGAGACATCCAATCCAAGAATGCGTGCAGAAAGACATGGAAGAAAAGATAGAACAATTTAGAGATGCTACCTGAAGAAAACATCAAAGCTTACAATCAGAGGACTAATGAAGTAGTCTCAGGAATCAGGAACAATGCTGGAGAAATTTCAGAGGATGATATAATGGAAAAATTAATGACCATATTAACAGTAGATTATGAAAGAAAATTAAATATCTTGGATGAAACCATGAAATTCTCAAAGGAATTCAAAAGATAATCCTTGATTAGAAAAATATCTGCATTTGAGATATCACGATTGAAGACAAAACCTAAAATGGAAACAACTTTCAAAGCCTCAGTCCATGGTAAGAAATCCTTGAGAATCTCTTGTAATAATGAGAAAGAAGAAGTTGATACAGAACTAGAAGAAATCATTGCTATGATTGCTAAGAAGGAAAGGAAAGGTAAAGGAAAATATGAAGGACAACTACCATTCAAATGTTTCTCATGCAACAAAGTTGGCCAGTTTACATCCAAGTGTCCTACAAGAGTCAAGAAGTAAAGATCATATTACAAACCCAAATATACTAAGGAATTTTATCATGTGAAAGATGGTATAACTGATGTTGATTCAGGAGAATATGAAATTGGATTTTTTGCAATTAATGATAATG
The DNA here is from genome assembly GCA_018584345.1 of Thuja plicata. Taxonomy (NCBI): domain Eukaryota; kingdom Viridiplantae; phylum Streptophyta; class Pinopsida; order Cupressales; family Cupressaceae; genus Thuja; species Thuja plicata. The sequence continues at coordinate 16,371,474 of MU224951.1, read as the reverse complement.
AAAAAATGATTGAAACAATAGAAATTGAAGATGAAAAGAAAGCACAAGAATTGGCTTTAGTTTCACAAGCTGACATCAGAATAGATTGGATCATAGACAAGTACAAAGGTGGCATGGTTAGATTTGGAGATTTCACTCCCAAACCTATCATAGGTAGAGGATCTATCACCTTAGATGGAAAGAAAAAGATAGATGATGTTCTTTATGTTGATGGTTTGAATCATAACTTACTAAGTGTTGGACAATTGTTAGATAAAGGATATCAGTTGGAATTCAAAAACAACAGATGCATTATTAACAATAAAGAAGGAGACATGATTGCATCAAGCTCAAAGACCAAAGGTAATGTTTTTCAGGTTAACTCCGAAGTAAGTTGTTTTGTTGCAAAAGTGGATGACAGTTGGATTTGGCACAAAAGACTTTGTCATATCAATTTTGACAACATAGTAAAGATAAGTAATGTAAAGGTAGTAAGATACCTTCCTAGTATTTCAAGATCAGTTGATACTATGTGCAAGGAGTGTGATGGGAAAGCATGTGAGGACCTCATTCAGAAGCAAACAAAACTCAGTAGAGAACAAATTATATCTAATACATACAGACTTATGTGGACCTAGTCAAACAAGATCATACTATGGTGAAAGGTATTTTATTTTTTTGTTGATGATTTCTCCAGGATGATGTGGGTTGCATTCTTAAAAGACAAATCTGAAGCTTTTGAGAAGTTCAAAATATTCAAAGCTAAATTTGAAAATGAAACTGGATTAAAGATAAAATGTCTGAGATTTGATAGAGGAGGAGGATTCACCTCTGATAAGTTTCTTGAGTACTGTGAAGAACATTGGATCAAAAGACAACTAAGTTCACCCAGAACCCCTCAATAAAATGGAATTGCAGAAAGGAGGAACAAGATAATACTTGACACAGTGCACACTATCATGATTGAAGGGAAAGTTGTGCACACCTATTGGAGAGATACAGTCAATACAGCAGTAGATACTATCAACAGAATTCAACTAAGACCAGGCACAAACAAAACACCTTATGAACTTTGGTTTGGTAATGTACCTACAGTAAAATACTTTAGAATCTTTGGAAGCAATTGCTACATCAAGAGAGATGATGGTGTTGGAAAATTTGATACTAGAAGTGATGAAGGTATTTTTCTTGGTTACTCTACTAAGAGAAAAGCTTAGAAATGTTTTAATTTAAGGTTGAAGAAAATCATTGAGAGTGCACATGTGAAGATTGATGAGAAGTTCATGATTCAAGAGAGATATTATGAATATGCACCTATGATTGAAGATGAAGCTAGACCAATCAATAAGGATATAGTTATTGAAGAAATGTTTGACCGTATTGATGTATCATGCAATAACCCTTAACCAAGTCAAGAAGAATCATAGATTACAGATGAGAGTGTCACACCTAAAATCTCAAAATAAACATCTAAATACCACTCTAAATAAGATATCATTGGAGATCAAAGCAGTAAAGTCTTGACAAGATCCAGAGCAAAAGGCTCAACCATTGATGAAGAGGTATGCTTACTTTCACATATTGAACCCTTAAGTGTTGAAGATACGTGCAATGATTTAGATTGGAAAAGTGGAATGCAAGAAGAATTAGATCAAATAATAAAGAATGACACATGGGAATCTGTCCCTAGACCTTGTGACAAGAATGTGATTGGAACTAAGTGGATATTTAGAAACAAAATGAATGAAGATGGGACAGTGATAAGAAATAAAGCAAGATTGGTATGTAAAGGATATGCGCAAAGAGAAGGAATTGACTATTTTGATGCATTTTCCCCTGTGAGCATATTGGAAGCTATAAAGTTATTTTTAGCCTCTGCAACATTCAAGAACTTCAAAGTATATCAGATGGATGTCAAGTCATCTTTCCTAAATGGTGACTTGAAGGAAGAAATCTATATAGAGCAGCCATAAGGATTCAAACTTTCAGACAAACCAGACATGGTAAGCAGACTAAAGAAAGCCCTCTATGGACTTAAACATGCCCCAAAAGCATGGTATGAGAGACTTGATGGCTACTTAACAAAGATTGGATTCAAAAAGGGAGAAGAATATTGCAACCTATTCATCAGAGAGACACCTGAAGGTTTACTACTTGTTGCTATCTTTTTTTGATGACATTATTTTTGGAGGTAATGACAAGCTTAGCATAGAATTTGCAAAAGAGATGCAAAGTGAATTTGAAATGAGCATGATTGGAGCTATCAAATATTTTTTGGGATTAAATGTAAAAAAAAAAGATAAAGGCATATTCATAAATCAGTCTAAATATGTGAAGGAGATATTAAAGACTTTCAAGATGGAATATTGCAAGCCAGTAAGCACCCTCATGATAATAGGAAGCAAGTTTTCTAAGGATGATGATTCCACGATAGTTGAAAAGACACTATACAAATCTTTGATTGGAAAACTCATATATCTCACTCAACCTAGACCTGATATTTCTAATGCAGTTGGAATTGTTGGAAGATTTGCAGCTGAACCTAAACAAAATCACTTAATGTCAATAAAAAGAATATTCAGATACTTAAAGGGAACTATAGACTATGGTTTATGGTATCCCAACTTGGATAATGTACAACTTCATGTGTATACTGATGCTGATTGGGCAGGTTGTGTTGATGACAGAAAGAGTACCTCAGGAGGAGAAGTATTCCTTGGAGACAGATTGGTCACTTGGACAAGCAAGAAGTAGAATTGTATTTCTTAGTCAACAGTTGAGGAAGAATATGTAGCAGTAGCATTGAATTGTTCTACAATTGTTTGGATCAAATAGATGATAAAAGATTTTGGAATTCAGATTGATTATCCTATTGTTATTCACTGTGATAACACTAGCACTATCAATATGTCAAAGAACCCTGTGATGCATGCAAAGGCAAAACACATTGAAATAAAATATCATTTTCTAAGAGAAAAATTTGTAGACAAAGAAGTAAAGTTGGATTATGTGAGCACTAAAGAATAGTTAGCAGATATTTTTACAAATCCTTTATCAAAATATACTTTTGAGTATCTCAGGGAGAAGCTGGGAGTAATTCCCTTTCCTGAGTCTGATTAGAATTTGTAGCAAGAGCATCAGCCCTTGGTGACTGATGAATGGTTGACTACTCTACTTCTGGAGTAGTACCTATGCTTAATGGTATTTGGCACCCTTTCCCATTGATGTCAAAGGGGAAGTATATAGTAAGGGGGAGCATATACTTTGGGGGAGTATATAGTCATGAAAATAAAAAAATAGTTAGAAGAGTTGCAGCAATGAAGAGGAACCTTTGATGAGGATATCGAGAATATTGTAAAAAGAAGGAGGATACTTTGGGCTTATGGTGTTTTTCATATCATATGTTGCCATAAATGTCAAAGGGGGAGATTGTTGGAGATTTGCTTCTATGCAAACAGTTGATTGTATGTTTGTCATTGATGACAACATATAGCATATAGTAGTAAACAATATTCACTTTTAAGTATGGATATGTGGAAGCCTTACACGGTTGTTTTTATGTTTCAGACATAGTTACTATACCATGTACATACACGTAGATTTAGATGTTAAGTAACAATTGAGTTATGTTACTTTGTTTACCAGACATGGTTTCAGAAGATTATTTTCAGAAAGCCAACAATAGTTTTATTGATTCTTTAGTTGTGTCTATCAATGGGATATGTGTGTTCAGATTCAAGTTTAGTTATGAGTCTAAGTTAATTAACCAAAGGTGCTAATCATGTTTCATCTGAAGCATGACATTTGGGTAATTTTGGTGGAGCCGACTATGTGAAGTGATGCGTCTATTTAGTTTGAGTCACGCGGTTCTAATTATGTTGCATGCTTGGTTTGACAGACTAAAGAAGCATTGAAGTGATTCCTAAATCTGACAAAGATCATATCTTTTGGATAAGATACTTATAGTAGTTCATTTAAAGATCATCAATTTTGAATGATAAGAAAAGAGATAGAAAAAGGATAGAACAAAATGTTGATTGTTTTGGGACAGTAAAGCCATTTCATTCATTAGATACAGATCTATGTGAAGATCAAAGAGTATATACAATTCATTGGAACTAATAAAGATAGCATGTCTAATCAAATAGTTCATTATCAGATATAGTGTATATCTATTTTACTGAAGGTTTTAGCCTTCACCATAGTAGCAGTGAGCTTTTTGAACAGTGAGTCCTCACCCCTAACAGGGTTATTTGTAAAAGACTCCTAATAGGGTCTAACCCTTAACTAGGTCACTATACTTATTGCATTGTAAATAACAACTCCTAACAAGGTTGCAAGATCTTCTAACAGGGATTATTATACTCAAGTATAGTTCTATGTGGGTGCTAATTCCCACCGGGGTTTTTACCTAGTTTGGTTTCCTCATAACCAAAATTGTGGTGTTCTATTTTGTGTTATCTTAAATGTGTATGTGCTTATGATATTATGTAATTAATTGGAGAAAATAATTTAACTTTCTGATAAATGATTCACCCCCCCTCTCAGTTATCCCTTGGGACTATTCCATCATACTCTGATCAACCACCTTGGGAAATGAGCCACATAGTATCTTAAGATGCTTCTCCCTCATTTTCAGGCCTCTAGCATTGATTACCCACTCCTAGGATGAGGGGAATCCAAATTTGTCAAGTTGCATGCAACATTTGCAAAAGTTGCAAATGTTGTCATGACAACTTTTGAGCATCTTTTGCATTAACGATGCAAACTACCTTTTAGGGCCTCTAACCCATAAAACTCAACGAAATAACATTATTAAAGCCTCTTTAAGCATATTTATCATCTTACATAGGTCTAGGACATGTTTAGACCCCATTTCCCAAACTTAGGCCTATTCTAAGGACTAAAGACTCAAAAGAAAACTAAGCTAAACTAGAATGAAATTAGCGTTAACCACTAATTCACCTAGTCACACACAACAAAAAGACCTTCTAAGGTCTAGGAAAAAACATATTGACTTGGCTAGAGTCATTTACAAGCCAAAAATAACTAGGGTTATGAGGATAGCCTAGGTGCTCCTGCACCATCCTCCCCAAATGAAAAGACTTCAATCCACCCTTGGATTGAGAAAGTTGAGAGAAATGGCCAACTTTTTGAACTTTGACTCCTTTATCCAAGTGGCATATGCATCCATTTGTCCCTGCCACTTCATTAGGTGTTCTTTGTATTCCTTCTTCCTTGTCTTCTTGTAAACTCTAGAATCCAGTATGTGTTCTTCTTGCTTGACTGGTGCAGATGGAAAATTCAGTTCTTCTACCTCTTGGATGACTTTAGTCAGAACATGATCTAGATCTCATGTTGGCCCTTTGTATAAGACCAATTCTGCAACATTGAAAATATGAGACAACCCATTGTTCTCTGGTAACTCCACCTTGTATGCATTTGCTCCATATTTGGCCAATATGGTGCATGGATCAATTCTTCACATCTGAAGCTTATGTGGGACTCCTTTTTGTAGCCTAGATTTTCTGAGGTGTACCATGAATAGATCCCCAACTTTAAATTGGATATCTCTTTTCCTCTCATCCACTTTACTCTTTATCTTCTTTGTATTGTCAATCAAAGACTTCCTCACTATATCATGTACTTATTGCATTGACTGTGCAAAGTCCTCTGCATATCCGCTCCCTTTTTCTCCATCCTTCAAATCTATGAGCTCATAAATTCCTCTAGGATGAAGGCCATAAACAATCTCAAAAGGACTCTTACCAGTAGTCATGGTCACTTTATCATTGTATGCATATTCTGCCTATCCAATGAGTTGGTCCCAAGTCTGACCATACTCTTTAGTTAAGCATCTTAAAAGATTATCGAGACTCCTATTGACTACCTCTATTTGACCATCAGTCTGAGGATGGTATGTAGATCCAAATGACAAGTTGGTTCCTAATTTTTTCCATAGAGTCTTCCAAAAATGACTCATGAATTTGGTGTCTCTGTCTAACATTATGCTTAATGGAAAATCATGTATTCTGACTACCTCCTTGAAGAATAGGGAAGCTATTTGACTGGAATCATGTGTTGCTTTGTAGGGTATAAAATGGGCCATCTTACTAAACCTATCCATAATAACATAAATGTTATCCATTCCCTGCTTTGTCTTGGGAAAACCAACTACAAAATCCATACTTCAAAATTCCCATGGTCTACTAGGGATGGGGAGAGGTTGGTATAGGCCTGCATTAGAAGATGTTCATTTGGCCTTCTTACACACAACACAAATTTCTACATACTTCCTGATATCCACATTCATCTTGGGCCAAAAATAAAATCTTTGAACCAGTTCTTGTGTCTTATTGACACCAAAATGACCACTAAGTGCACCATTGTGTTTCTCCTGAATTAGATTCTCCCTTATAGACCCTCTAGGGAAACATAATTGACCACCCTTAAACAAAAGATCACTCTGCAAGGTATATTCAAATAATTGACTATGAAAGTGATTCTTGTATTCTTGGCATACCTTATAGATGTTTGCAAAACCTTCATCTTCACCATATAGGTCCTTGAAGTTGTTTATCCCCTTTCTTTGCAATTGAATTTCTTGAACAGTGAGGGATCTTCTACTCAGAACATCTGCTACTTTGTTCTGCAATCCCTTCTTGTGTTCGATGTTGAAGGTGTATGCTTGCAGATATTCAAACCACTTCATATGCTTGTGACTGGGCTTTTCTTGTGAATTCAAGAAACCTAATGCTTGATTGTCTGAAAAGACTATGAATTCCTTTGGAAGAAGATAGTGCCTCCACTTTCTCAGTGCTTGGAGCAGAGCATAAATCTCTAGGTCATAAGAAGAATATTTCCTCTTGGCTTCACTTAGTTTCTCAGAGTGGAAAGCCACTAGTCTTCCCTCCTAACTCAAGACAACATCAATGGCTACATTGCTGGCATCACATTCCAGTGTAAATAGCTTCTCAAAGCTTGGAAAAACCAAAATTGGTTGGGTAGAAATCTTCTTTTTCAACAGCTCAAACCCATGGTTAGTTTGTTCATTCCATACAAATTTATTTTTCATCCTACCCTTGATAATATCAAGAATAAGATCACAAATTGCACTGAATTGTTTGATAAACTTTCTATAGTACTGTGCTAAGCCATGAAAACTTCTTACCTCAGTGACTATTCCTGGAGTAGGCCAATTGAGTATGGCTTCCACTTTGATTGGATCCATCTTTAGGTTGCCTTGGGATAGCACAAATCCAAGGTACACCATCTCTTGCTTGATGAATTCACACTTCTCCAAGTTTATCATCACCTCATCTTCATGTAGCCTCTTTAAAACTAGTTCTAGGTGTCTGAGATGCTCTTCTCTTGTCTGGCTATAAATGAGTATATCATCCAAGTAGACTATCACAAATTTTCCCATGTAGTCTTTAAGTACTTCATTCAGAAACCTCATGAATGTTGATGGGGCATTAGATAGACCAAATGGAATTACAAGCCACTCATACAGTCCTTATGTGGTCTTGAAGGTTTTTTTACATTCATCCTATTCATTTACCCTGATTTGATGATAGTCACTCTTTAGGTCTATCTTGGTAAAATACCTTGCTCCTCCTAGACAGTCCATTAGGTCTTCTATCCTAGGGATAAGGAACCTATACCTAATATTAATCCTATTAATGGCTCTAGAATCCATACAAAGCCTCTAATTTTCTCCATTTTTGGGTGCTAGTACAATGGGTATGGCACAAGGGCTAATACTTTTCCTAATCAAACCTTGTCTTAGGAGTTCTTGAATCTGTCTAGCTATTTCCTCATTTTTTTGAGGATTCATCTTATATGCAGCCTTATTGGGAAGGGTATCTCTAGGGATAAGGTCTATTTGGTGGCTTAAAAACCTCTTAGGTGGTAGGGATGATGGTTTTCCATCACTGACAATGCCTTTATATTTCTGCAACAGCTCCTACACTTCTCTTAGCAACTCTGTCTTCTTGACTGTCTTGTTTGCAGACTCTTCTTTTGGCTTCAATACCAATGAAAACCCAAATCCTTCTCCTTCTTCTAAGGATTATAATAACTCCTTATCACTCACCATGATAACATTGGGTCCAATAGACATCTTCTCTGCATCTTCTAGCAGTGATTGGATTTTGAATGTCACATTGTCTTTCTTAAAAGAGTATGAGTTTTTTGCTCCATCATGCATGGTCTGTTTGTCGTAATTCCATGGTCTACCTAGGAGAAAGTGACATTCATCCATAGGTAGGACATCGCATAAGACTTTATCTTTATATCTCCCAATTGAGAATTCCACTCAAGCTTGCTCATTGACAAGGACATGTTGCCCTTTGTTTAGCCAGGTGACTTTGTAAGGATTGGTGTGGGGTATTCTGGTCATCTTCAACTTGTTGACTGCTTCCTCTTACACTATATTTTCAGTAGACCCTGAGTCTATGACAACTCTACACACCTTTCCCATCATTTTACACTTCACTCTAAATAGTGACCTCCTTTGACTAGACTCTTCTTTTACTCACTCTTTTAGCAGAGTTCTTCTCATCATGAGATTCTCCCCTTCCTCTAATTCTAAAGGTACTTCATGATGTTTTCCTCCTCCACTAGTCTCCTCTTGGACATATTTCACTCTTTTATCACTCCCTTGGGAAGTATTTCCTTTCTCTGGACACCTATATGCAGAATGTCCCATCTGATTATAGTGATAACATTTCGTATTGGCAAATTAGTTACCTCTACCTTGGTTGTTTCTTCTTCCTCTACTACTAGATTTCCTTCCTCTATTTCAAAACCCTTTGTTGGAGTTTCCTTCTTGCTTCTCATTGAACTTAGTCTCTCCTTGGTTCTTTGGTTCAGAACTCCTTCCACCATATCCACCTCTTTGTCCTCTAGTGTCTCTCCCTCTACCTCTTCCTCTGGTAGTACTAGATTCTTGTTTCTTCCTTAGCTTCTCTTCAACTTTGATGGCAATTTGGTGGCACTTCTAAATGGTTTCTGGAGTCAAGAGACTCATCTCATCTTGTATTTTCTACTTATGTCCATTAAGGTATCTTTATACCTTAAACTTCTCATCCTCTGCAACTCTAGATCTCATGCAAAGTCTCTGAAACTCTTCTGTGTAGGATTTTACATCTAGGTCCTTCTGTCTCAAACCTTGTCTTCTCTAATTCAATTGGATTTCACAATCCTCATGGACATAAGAATCTCTTATTTTTGCAACCATAGCCTTCCATGAAGCAATGGGCTTCTTTCCTTCCTTCTCTCTTTCATCTTTGATGAACTTCCACCAAGGGAGTGCAGACCCTCTGATTCAAGCCTTATCAACCTGCACTTTTTGAGCCTCGATGATTCCATCACACTCAAAATGGTTTTCTAGTCCTTCTATCCAATCAAGGACTACCTCTGGTTCCATTTTTCCTCTAAAGATAGGAACTCCTTCTAGTGCTTTACCACTCAAGGCCTTTAATGCCTTCAAAAATGGATCTTGATCAAGGACAAGGTCAGCTTTAGGGATTTCATCTTCTATTACAATCTCTTTCCCTTTCCCTTCAACCTTATCCTTCACTTCTTATGCTTTCTCATCAACTTCATCTACCTTTTGCTCTAATTGAGCCAATCTATCTCAGAGCATTCTAGTCTCCACTTCTTGATCATCCACCTTCTTTTCCAACTATGCATTGGTCACCATGGTAGATTCTCCTATTGATTCATCTAGTTGGAACATTCACCACAAGCTTGATCACAAAATATGCTCTGATACCAATCTAATAAAAGTAACCCCAAGGTGTTCTCACACAATGCTCTAGACAAGACTTCACTTTCCCTAGTCTACTTAGGATCCCAATTTACTCTTCTAGGATCTCAATAGCCTCAAGACACTAAGCCTAAGACTATGCTAACTCTTCTTCAAATACTTATTCTACTTGTGCTTAACCTTGAAGGACAACTACAATTAGTCTTGTCTCAATGCTACTCACTTGCTTGAAGGATTCTAAGCCTAAATCATCCATATCATCTCCACCAATGCAACAAGGTTTATGTCCACCATTTGTGTACTCATCCTACATCCATTCATTCACATTTGAATAGGTCTTCAATCCTAATCTAGTCAAGTTCCAAATTCACTATTTTTAGGAACCTAGTAGGCTTAATTGGCTATTAGCCCTATCCAGAGTTTTTTTTGGATTTACTCCCAAAACTTATAAACAACCCCAAAAAAAGATCTAGGATCTTGATACGCTTTTCAAAAACCTAAAATATTTTCTAGGTCTAAGGCTCCCATGTCCTCCGTACACCAGTGTCCTGAAATGTAGGACTAATAGGGCTATTTGGGTTCCTAAAATGCAGTAGACTGATTTCTTCCTAGAAATCTACTCAAATGGATTGGCCAAGCTGTTATCTCATACCTAAGGCTTTGTAAGACCCTAAAGACTCTGTAACCAATCTTGGTTAAGTTCTTCGACACTCACCCTTGCTTTTGCATTCAAATTTATACCTTCCATGCACCTAAGCGGACAGTCCTAGCTCGCCTAGGGCATGGCTTGAAAAATAGAAAATCAATTCCTCTGACCTCGTACTTGAATATTCACACTATAAAAAGGCTCCCCTAACTCATTCATCAAACCTTTTTAGTTTCCCATGGTTTGATTTCATGGGGGAGCCATAAAACTTAAACTACATTGAACTAGACTAGTAGACTCCCTAAAACTTAAGAAATTTCCTAAAGCTAAAAATTCAACACTGCAGTACTTTCTCACTAAATGAAAAAGTCTTAAATATATCCCTACAACAAAAATCCACCACTAGATCAAGTAATTCAATCCACTAAAAACACTAAGAACATTCAAACAAGTGGACTGTACTCTGTATCTCAGAACACTTGCTCTATTCACTTTTAAAAAATTTCTTACACTGATCAACCACCTCAGGAAATGAACCACACAATACATTAAGATGCTTCTCCCTTTTTTTCAGGCCTCTAGCATTGATTAACCACTCCTAGAATAAGGGGAATCCAAATTTTTCGAGTTGCAAATGTTGTCATGACAACTTTTGAGCATCTTTTGCGTTAATGATGCAAACTACCTTGTAGGGCCTCTAACCCATACAACTCAATGAACTAAAATAATTAAATCCTTATTAAGAATATTTATCATCTTACATAGGTCTAGGACACATTTAGACCCCATTTCCCAAATTTAGGCCTATTGTAAGGTCGAAAACACTCGAAAGAAAACTAAGGTAAACTAGAATGAAATTAGAATTAAAACACTAATTCACCTAGTCACACACAACAAAAAGACCTTCTAAGGTCTAAAAAAAAACATACTGACTTGGCTAGATTCAGTTACAATCCAAAACTAACTAGGGCTACGAGGATAGCCTAGGTGCTCTTGCACCATCCGAACGCGTGTCACATTGTCACTAAGCCTTGAAAACTAAAAATCTTGCACCTTTCTCTTTAAGCCTTAGCACACAACATAGATTTCAATCCTAATCTAAGTATAGATCAACTTCTCTTAGATCGGCTATCTTTCCATGTGGCACCCTATCGTGAACCCTTGAACAATAAAAGGTGAGCATCTCCTTCTTTAAGGCTTAGCACCGACTGTCAGATATATCTTATGTCTATTCATTGTCTTTAACTTGTCTTTAACTTGGAGAACCTTAGTCCCTTTGTATTTCTAGATCTCTAGATCATGGCCTTAACTCTGATCTGATCACGAGATTCAGAGATAACACATATCCCTGAGTCTCCAAATGTTTGTCTTGACCCTTAATTTATCCAGAGATTGAGTGATAGCTATTGATCTGATTCATGCATCAACGATCAACATTGAATCTCACAAGACTTGGCCTAACTTAGGCCCTGGTTTGAGATTCAGAGATAAAGCACATCTCATGATCCCCAAATGCAAGTCTTAACTCTATTTTTATTATGAGATCCAGTGACAAAGGTTATCTCTGAATCTCCCAATGCTCGGTTTAACCCTGATTTGATTATGAGATCCAATGATAGCCGCACATCTCAATCATGATCCATGGTTGGCACGTAATCTCAAGATATTCTATCTAAACCCAAGTCTATTTCAAGATTTAGAGATAAAGGTTATCTTGTAGTCTCCAAGTAAAATTATTAACCATGGTCTAGTCTCGAGATTCAGAGATAAAGCATATCTCTAAATTGTTGAATCCTCTTGCTACCTGCAGTTCCATTCTGAGATTCAATGACCCCCACACATCTCAATCTTGATCAATGACCAGCTCTGAATCTCTAGATCTTTCAAGACATGATTGCATCATTACAAGATCATGAGATAAACATAAAAATTCAAGCACTAACCTTGTCTCCAGATCATTGAATGTTATCTACTTAACCAGAAGATTACGAGATTAAGAGACAAGTCAAAAAGGCACATGGATAATAAGACTTAAGTGGCATGTACAGGTAACTTGAAAAGGTAATGTGATTTTATAACAAGCCACAAAGACTTAGGTTTTAAGGGTTTTTCTCTTAAAATGAAACAACAGTTTTAGACTAGAAACATTAGGGTTTGAAGAAATAAGACAAGAACCTCAAGCCATGGATAGATCTCATATAAGATGGGCTCAACCCTTGTGGGAGCCACCTTTACTCCACTTATAAGCCAAAAGATCATAGAATAGGAAATTTTGGGTAATATTTTGGCAATTTTTGTTGAATGTCTACCTGCTAGACATACAAAAAACCAGTGGCCTTTGACATTCCATTGGGCTTAGGAGTTGCAAGAAGTAGGAAAGAGAAACTTGGAAAGCATGAGGACTGGAAAACAAGAGGATAAAAAAAATATCAAATGAATCAAATCAAAACAAGGAAAATACCTATATACAATAGAAACAACTGATTGTGCAACAACACTTAGACGAAAGCAGGGAAAAAAATCTAAAAAGCAGAGCACAAGCAGCAAAAACAACTACTTATAGGGCAGGACAAACCGAAAAACAAGGTTTGAGGTGAAAACCATTGACTAGTATTAGAAAAATTTCTCCTTCAAGTTTTGAGAGGTGAAACGCATTATGCTCCTTGGATTCTATGATCACAAATGGGCCTCCTCATAATGAATCAAATTTAGTATGCCTACCAAGTCTGCTCTTGAATTCATCCCACTTGAGGACTATGTCTCCAACATTAAAGTTCCTTGATCTTTCTCTTTTGTCAAAAATTCTCTTGGTTTGCATCTTCTGAAACTCCATAGTTTGCATAGCTTTGCATCTATTCTCTGCCAACTCCATAATTTGATCATAACATACCTGGAAAGGATCTCCCTCTTCAAAGAGAATAAGTTGGGTAGCAAGGTCTAAAGCTAGTAATTCAGTTGAAATAGATAGATTATCCTCTTTACCATAAAATATCATGTAGGGAGAGTTCCCAATCATCCTTTTGGGAGTAATCTTGTCCAGCCATAGGGAAGACTTCAACTTGTTGTTCCAATCTCTCTGATTATCTTGTAAAGTCCTTTTGATTATTTTGATCAGATTCTTTTGATTATTTTTAAATAGTACTAAGATAAATACCATGTCTATATGCCCAGTTACTGACCCTCAATCCTATGAAAGCAAGTGCATTATCAAATATTATAGAATCAGGAATCTCAAACCTGTGAATGATGTCATCATAAAATTTTAAGACAACAGTCTAATTATCCTCCTTCAATGTAGTGGCCTTTGTCCAATGAGTGAACTAATTAGTTTCACTGATTATCCATTTTTGTCCTGTACTAGATGGGGGGATAATTGAGCCTATGAAGTCAATTCCCCATTTCATAAATGGTTTCTCTATCTTGATTGGCTTAATAAGTAGAGATGGAAGCCTTTCTTTTCCTGCAAATATAGAACATTTCATGCACTTTCTCACATGGACATGGATGTCCCTAAAAATAGATGTCCAATAGTATCCAACCCTCATGATTTGAAAGCAGTGGTCCTTGGAGAGAAATGACCTCTAGAAGGTTCATCATGAAACTCATATAAAACATCTACTATCTGCTTTGAATCAATGCACCTAAGAAGGATGCCACTATGATCTTTTCTAAAAGGAACATCATTTATTAGCACAAAATGGATAGACTCAAACCTATAATACCTTGTCTTTTCCAAATCGAATCTTGTAGGACACTCTCTCATTTTCAAAAAATGGACCATATCTGGCAACCAACTTGTTGTCCTATCATGATCTTTTGTTGCATGTATAACTAGGGATGAATCTATTTGGTCTTGATCCTTTAAAGATTCATCATCATTCATTTGTTCACAAAGACCCATTCCTTTGACTAGCTTCATAAATTGAATGTCTACATCATATTCCATTACCCTAGCTATCCAACAAGCTCTCATTTTATTTAATTATTTACTAATCAAGAAATATTTGACACTTGGATGAGTGACCTATAGATGTACTTTACTATGGGTCAATAATTTCCTAAACTTTTTGAGGTTGTTCACAATATCAAGAACATGTTTTTCTACAAAAGAATACCTTTGTTCATACTCCTCTAAGCCTTTTCTAAAGAAATCAATGGGCTGCTCTAATCCTTCTGAGTTTTGTTGAGTTAGCATTGTAAAGATGACCTAAGAACCCCCATAAGCATATAGAATGAAATCTTTTCTAAAATTAGGATTTAGAAAGGCATGATTCTCTGTCAAAGCTTCCTTAATGGCTTGGAAACTATTCTTCCCCTTTTAGCTCCAGCCAAAAAATGTATTCTTCTTCAACATAGATGTTAGAGGTTTCAAAATATCTACAATGTTAGGAAAGAAATGCCTAACAAAGTTAATTCTACCTATAAAAGATTGTAGAATCTTTGTATGGTGTGGTAAGGGTAGCTCTAAAATGGATGAAATACTTTTAGGATCTACTGTGACACCTTTCTTGGAAATAATATATCCCAACAGTTTACCTTCATGCACTACAAACACACACTTCTTAGGGTTGAGAGAGATTCCAAACTCCCTACACCTTTCAAATATTTTTTCAAGTGCTTAATACGATCATTTGCATGTTTAGAGTAGATAGTAATGTCATCCAGTTACACTAGCACAAACTTATACATGAGGCTCTTGAAAGCTATTTCCATAGCCTTTTGAAAAGTTGCACCTGCATTTGATAAACCAAAAGGGATCCTTTGATAGGACATGGTTCCTCATTTGGTTGTGAATGCAGTCTTAAATTGATCTTCTTCATTGACTAGGATCTGATAATATCCTAAATAACCATCTAGCAATGAGAAACACTTAGAACTATAGACACACTACAGAATTTGCTCCATGGATGGAAAATGGTGGCAATCTTTCAAGGATGCCCTATTTAGGTCCCTAAATTCAACACACAACCTCAATTCTCCATTCTTTTTCCTTACATGAGAAAGATTAGACACCCAAATAGTATGCTTATGGGATATATGATGCCACTCTCAATTTGTTTAAGAATCTATTTATGCATGAGTGGCTCTAGCTTGGGGTTAACAGGCCTTTGATTTTGCCTTACTGGTTTAGCATTAGTCTCTAGTTCTATGGTATGTTGAGAAAGTGTTGCATAAAAACCATTCAGGCCTTCATATTTCCAAGCAAAAACATCACTGAATTCTTGAAACAACTAGATGTAAGACTACTTCTCTGAATTTGTGCTTACGCTTCCAAATTTTAAACTTTTACCTAGTTCAAGCTCCAAATCAATATAATGCTCTTGTTGAACTAGCAAGCTAGTTTTGTTCTTTCTGGCTTGATCATCTATGTTGAATACTGATTCTAAGGTTACAAGACCTTTAGGAAACTTATTGGACTTGATCTACACCACTTGATCATCATATTTTTGCTTCAATCTATCTTGATTATGCACTGGAAAAATGTCCTCTTCAAGAAAAAATTGCAAAATTTTATCATCACTTTCAAACACTTGCCAATTAACATTATTATCAGGTATGGAAGGCCTAATAATAATATTAACATGTTGTTGATCATTTTTCATCAAAATTTTATTAGGGATATCAAATTGATATCCAACAACAGCTAACCTATCTCCATGTTGAGTCAGCTTCCTAGGAATTGCAATTATATTAAAAGCATGAAAATCCTCAATTGCATCCCACACTATGCTTGTAAGCTTTCATAGTATCATTTTTAGTTGCACTTATCCCCTTTACATGGATAACAATTAATTCACTATCACCATGCACCTTCAAATCCTTAATACCTCTTTTCTCAGCCCAATCTAGTCTGTTGATTAAACTTTCATACTCAGCAATATTGCATGTACAAGAACAACTAAATCCAAAATTTGTATAGTGTTTCTCACCTTTAGGAGAGACAAGCATTGCACCAAAACCAGAACCATGTTTTCTTCTAGAACCATCAAAGAAAAACTCCAATACTTCATTTCTTTCTTCTTCTAATGTTTCACTGGTTGCCTTGAAAAGATCTGGCATCATGAAACCAACTTTGTTGGAGCATATAGTTCCCCAAATCAGCATTCCAGACAACACTATCCTGAGCCTCTAAATTATTTCCTACTCCCCACTCATCTAGGTAGATATCTAGGATGTTTTCTATTTGGGTATTTGTTTCCTTGATGACTGGAACATCATTATTATCAAATGTCAGGAAGCTTGCATTGAAGGCATTAGACACATAAGGTTCTATATGGCATGCTACTAATGACTCAGATATGATAGTCACTTTGGTTCCATATCTATTATGAAAAAAAATATGAGACCAATCAGAAGAAAGGTATCCTCCTATCTTGGCTATGAATTATCTTGATAGACATAAGGCAAAATGAGGAGGGAGATCTATGATATAAATATCTAGAAGGATAGAGAAATTAGGACTAGCATGAAGGACTACATTTTCATCTTTGATCACACCTAGTGTGTTCACTAATGCACCATCAAGTTGTACCACTCTCTTTTGAAGTGGTTCATATTTTATCCCTAATTGGTCAGCTACTTTCTTAGGCATGACTGAACTTGTGGCTCCACTATCTACCATACAATTGTGTGCCAGGAAATTTCCAATTATCAATGATACATAAAAGGGAGGTAGTTTTATGTTCTTACCTTGATCAACATCCACCTTGGTGTTGTTGCTTTGAACTTTCTTTTCTTGGTCATCATTGACCAACACTGGCTTGGAAACAACCTTAGTGGATTGTCGTGGGATTTCTTCCTTATGCATTACCTTCTTCAAGATCTCAGGTTGTCCCAGGATAGCCAAGGAATCCCACATAGTCATTGTCACATTTATTTTCTTCATACTGTCTACAATATTGAATGGCACTGTTGTAGGTATTTTCTTGTGTGCTTTCACTATTGTTGGCTCTACATATTTGGGAGATTGCCCCCCTTGATTGGTGTGATGGGAGGTCTTTTCAGTATGTCAATAGTTGGTATATTTAGTGATTATGCAGATGTGGTATTCTTTCCCCCTCTTCTATTTTCTCCATGTCTAGATCTCTTCTTTTGGATCGAGTATTAGCTGCAATTGAAGATTCACCATTTATACCACTAAAATCTTCTCCTTGCCAATTAAAGATTACAGTTTCATTAGGTTGTGCATCTAAATGTGTGCATGATGCATTTTATACCATGAGTTTTTAATTCACCAACCAATTCAAACATGTAGCCTAACTATGCAGTTGATTGTAGGGAAAACACCATTCATTTTCTACTACTAGGTTTTTTTGTGTTGGAACCACATCTCTGAATGGATTTGTACAATTAAGAGGCAATGGGTTGTAAGGCTGAAATTGCCTTTGATTTGAATTTTTCCTCTAACCTTGGTAATTTCCCTGGTATGATGGTCTATTTTTTTTATAGGATTGTCCTTTCCCTTGATACTACTGATTAAGACCCTAATTTTGTGTTTGAAAAGGTGGTCTAACCCCCTAATTTTTTCTTTCAATCTTGGTCAACTTATTACCAAAGGTCTGCAATAAGCTCTCCATTTTTTGTTGGCTATTTCTCATTTATTGCTTACTACTTTTCATTTCTTGTAGTTCTTGGGAAGGGCCTGCTTTTAATTCCTCATTACTTGAACTAGCTTTAGGTGCTATTATAGTAGGTATATGAGTGAATGGAGGAATGTGTAAAGCCATATTGGGCTGAATATCAGGGAAGATAGGCATGGGTGACCTTGGGGCTATCATACCAACTTGATTTAGACAATTCTCTTCTTTAACAGTTATATCAAAAGCTTGGGGGTAGTGAGGTAGATCTCATAGACTAGATCATGACAGATATATTGCTATTTAAACTCTTCAAGAAATATAGAAAAGCATAATTTTCTGAAGGCCTTATAGAAATAGGAATCTTATTCCATGTCTTAAGAAATTTTCTATTGAAATCTGTCATCTGTTCTTGAGGGGCTCTTTTGATAGTAGTGAGTTTCTCTATTAGGGACAAGTAATCTGATTTATCTTCCAAACATTTTCTAAGGGACTCTCCAAGTTTTTCCCATGAATCAATGGAGCCAACTACCAGAGTTATAAACCACTCTAGGGCTTTACCTTTGAAGGATGCTTCTAACAACTTGGTAGCCACATCTTCCTCAGTGATATGGTGTATACTATAGATGGTAGCCACATCTCTCACATTCTCACAAGATTTTGTTTGGCTTTCACCTATAAAACCATGCAAGATTATTAATGCTACTAGAGGTACATCATGGTGTTGGGAAAAATTTAAGGGGATACCCTGATTAAAGGGTACAAATGAAAATTGTCTTGCCATCATGGGGACTTATATTTGCTAAATAAAAAATGTATGGGTTGCACTTGAACCAATAAGTGAAGTTGAGTCTCTTAGCAAATCCTTTCTTAAAGACCTTCCTCTCCTTCTTGTATGAAATAACAAGGGTCTTTCTTCTACAATAGTTGGTGTAGACTACACTCTCCTTGTAGGGGGTTTCCTTTGGGATTCTCTCCCTTTTCTTTTTGTTAGAGACAACTGCAAAAATTCAAAAGGTCTTAAGCTTCTTGTTTCTATCTTTCTCATAAACCTTAGTAGGACTAGATCTTCCTTATTCTAAACACCAGTGGAGTCCCCAAATATACTTAAAAAGCCACTTTTAGGTCAGTACCAAAGAAAACATAGCTTTAAAAGATAAAATTCTTTGGTGTCCCATCAGGCATGCCAAACCTATTATACACCAAATTTTCACCCTACTAAACTCGAGATTCTAGTGATCTATTATAACATGGGATTCACTTCTAGGTTGTGGGACCTTTCAAAACTTTAAGTGAAACCTCTGGATTCTAGGTTGGTTCCTCTTGGATAATCACCTATTCCGCTTTTGAAACTTGAAATAAAACTTTGGAGAAAAAGGGATACAAGGAAACTAAAAAACAATAAAGAAAGAACTTAATCTATTAGGTGATACACTGAATATGACATGAATCATAACAAAATGGCTAAGAGTTAACATGAAATCTCTTCTTTAAAGAAATTACAACCTTCTAAATAGGCTTGCAATATTATTTCATAGAGAGGTCTGAGATGAAACTATTTAGGGAAAGAAAACATTTCACAAAAATAGCTTACATGAGCCTAAACACAGACTATGACCTGCAAGAAAACATTCACTCCAACAAGAAGGTACTAAAATGAGACAAGATGAAAGGAAATGGAAAAATACACAATATTATCTCTATCAATCACTCAAAATGTACACAAAACTACAAAAATAAAGAGGACTAACATAACTCAGAGATCTCCCCAAATCTCAACCACTGTATTATGCTTCAGAGAGAATTACAGACATGGAAAAACTTGAGGACAGAAAATGTCACAGAAAGCTCTTACATAATCTTAAAACACTTAGTGAGAATTAAAAACATATGAAAACTTGAGGATAGGAAAAAAATGTCATGAAATCCTTTACATGAGCCGAAACCCTTCACAAAATCTTTAAAAACTACTTATATACAAACTCCTCAACCACCAAGGCTCAGGAGTCGATCCAATCAGATCATATCAAAAAAATTAGGGTTTATAAAAAAATATTCTTGAAAATAATTAGAAACCTTAAAACATTTAAGTTTTTTCATTAATGCATCTTTAAAAATATCCCAGGCAATCAGATATGTCTTGGAGATATCTCCCATCACCATAAGTTTCACCAGAAGGATCAACCTTATCCATCTACCTTGTTTACAACTTGAAATATCACACCACTACCATGAAAACCCTAAGATAAGATTTAAATATTTGAAATATCTTATTGTAAAAGTCATAGGTGGTGGAATAACTCATCAACGGTCTAGAATAAGACTCTATATGTTTTAAAACCCACCCATCGATCTGATCTAAGTTACTAGGGCTCCACAAACTGATCTAGACATGTGTCACACTGTTGCTAAGCCTTGAACACTAAAAATTTTGCACCTTTCTCCTTAAGGCTTAGCGTACACTATAGATTTCAATCCTAATCTAACTACAGATGAACTTCACTTAGATCATCTCTCTTTCCACATGGCACCCTGTCGTGAACCCTTGAACAATAAAAGGTGAGCATCTCCTACTTTGAGGCTTAACGTCGACCATCAGATAAATCTTATATCTATTCTTTGTCTTTAACTTGGAGCACCTTGGTCCCTTTGTATCTCCAAATCTCTATATTCTAGCCTTAACTTTGGTCTAATCATGAGATTCAAAGATAACACATATCTATGAGTCTCCAAATGTTTGTCTTGACTCTTAGTTTATCTAGAGAATGAGTGATAGCAATTGATCTGAGTCATGCATCAATGGTCGGTGGTGAATCTCACAACACTTGGCCTAAATTAGGCTCTATATTGAGATTTAGAGATAAATCACATCTCTTGATCCCTGAATTCAAGTCTTAACTCTAGTTTTATTATGATATCCAGCGACAAAGGCTATCTCTAAATCTCCCAATTCTCAGCTTAACCCTAATTTGATTATGAGATCCAGTCACAATCGCACATCTCGGTCATGATCCATAGTTGCTATGTAATCTTGAGATCTTCTGTCTAAACCCAAGTCTATTATGAGATTCAGAGATAAAGGTTATCTTTTAGTCTCTAAGTAAAAGTCTTAACCATGGTCTAGTCTCGAGATTCAGAGATAAAGCATATATATGAATTGTTTAATCCTCTTGCTAACTGCGGTTCCATTCTAAGATTAAGATACCCCCACACATCTCAATCTTGATTAAAAACCATCGCTATATCTCCAGATCTTTCAAGACATGACTTCATCATTATGAGATCAAGAGATAAACATAAAAATTCAAGCACTAACCTTGTCGTGAGATCATTGAATGTTATGTACTTAACCGTAAGATTGTGAGATTAAGACACAAGTCAAAAAGGCACATGGATAATAATAATTAAGTAGCATGTGAAGATAACTTGAAAAGGTAATGTGACTCTATAACAAGCCACAAAGACTTAGGTTTTAAGGTTTTTTCTCTTAAAATGACACAAGGGTTTCAGACTAGAAACATTAGGGTTTGTAGAAATAATACAAGAACCTCAAGCCATGGATAGATCTCATACAAGTTGGGCTCAACCCTTGTGGGAGCCACATTTACTCCACTTGTAATCCAAAAGAGCATAGAATAGGAAATTTTGGGTAACAGTTACAATACACACTCTTAAATGTGACCCAGTTAAAGGATTTAATCACCCTGTTAAAAGTGAGCCTTGTTAGAGAGCTTAGACCATTCCATTAGAATGTTAGCTTGATTAAAGGATTTACAATATGACTGTTAGGTCAACCTTGTTTAAAAGGATTTTTCACTGATACAATGGTTAGAAAGTAACAATAAAGTGTTGTGAAACATACAACTCGCTTTGCAAATATAGATCCACTTTTTCTCAAATGCTAATTCACTGACTGGCCTCCATTGTCATCTCAAACTCAGAGCTTCTTGGAAATCCATCAAGAAATCACCATTGTGTGGTCATGTACTATTGTTCTCAGCCTTCTCTACCTTCTACTTAGATTTTCCGATCAAATAAATTAACCTCTTCTTTTCCTTTTCATATAACTTGCAATCAGGTTAATCTTATGCCTCTTTGATTAGGTAGCTAGATCTTTTTCCGCTTAATCATCATCGTAGATCTTAGGGTTTGGTCAGATCTAATGAATCCTTCCAACATTCCATTTCCATCTACATTGTAGAATACATCCTAAAACTCCTTCTTTAATCCATACATAAAAATGGTTAAACGTATATTAAATGCTCATTTAATTCTCTACAACGATCATCCTTAACTTAAATATACTTTACACATCCCAAGAAATCAACTATGTCAGCTGGGATCTCCAATATTCATCAAACTATCAAAATACTGAATCTCGTTCATCATTGTGTTCTTCTACTTGGTCATCATTAGATAAATTGGTAATTTACTGACACTCGGTAAATACTAATGCTTGGTTGATACTAAATTTTCTTGGCATGTACTGGTGGTCGGTCGACACTCGCATCACTTAGTAAATACATAAGTTCCTTAATATTCTGCTCTATTACTTGGTCAAGACTAAACTTTTAGTCATCCAAACTTCACTTGGTGTTAAAGATAAACAACATATTACCTTACCAACATGCAATCTCATCAAGTACCCATTGTAGTTTCACATAACTCAACCATTTCACTAGGTCTTCTTGTTATCTCCTCTTCATAAATCTTCTTCATAAATCAATTGATATGGCACATTTCAAGATAGAAACTATCTTACCAATTAAGTTTTGACATCAATGGAAATATAAAAAATTATTTCAATTGTAGCTTCTAACAAACCTATTCATGTATCCTCACTAGCATCTATAGGTGGATCCTTCTATTATGCCCTGCATACCCATCCCTACATTTTTTTGGCAAAATGTTGGGTCCCCCTTTTTCTCTTTTGGTTCTTCCTTTTTTTTCTTTTCAGACCTTTTTCTTTCTCCAAAATTTGCCTTTGCACAGCCGTTGTTGTCACTTGCTTTTGGTTTTCTGCACTCTTGGACCCGGTCCCGGAGTGTTTTTTTTCCTTCGTGCCATCCAAATTTTGGACCCTAGGATTCTTGTGCTATTACTTCCTCTTTAGTTGGAGGGTGTGGTTGCATGGGATCCATGGGCCCAAAGTGCAGAGGTTTTCCTTTTTTCTTGGGATTTGTGGAAGGGAATGGTGTGTTCTAATCCAAGGGACATAAATTAAGTTTTGCCTGTCATTCTTACACTTACTATGAAAAATTTACACTTGGAGTGAATTAAGAGTGAATTGTGTAATTTAACAGCGAGATAAGTATGATTTTCTTCGAGTGATTAACAGTTTATTTGGACTTTGGACCTGTGCGTGTTTCAAGATATCCTACATCATTCTTGGTGTGTTCGTGGGTTTTGAAGATCTATTCATTTGCAGAGCACCTCCCATGCCCTTCCTTCCACGTCTCTAGTTTTTAGGTAGCTCCTTCTGGCCCTTCTCTTTCCTTTTTTTTGGTTTGCATTTGCTTCCTTTCTATTTGGGGTTTTTTTTTCTTTGTGTTCTGGCCTTCGTTATCGCCTCCTGTTTGTGGGATGGCTCTGCAAGAGGGTTTTCCGCCCTCTGTGCATTTTTTGATACTGTAAAATAATTGTAGATTTTTGTAAGCCTTTGTAAGCCTTTGTAACTTTGTACATATTTTTTTGTAGGTTAGTTGTAAATTTGTTTGCGCCTATGGGTAGCCCGTGTAAGTATTGTTCTTCGACCTCCTATTGATAGTGTTCATAGCGTGTAGTTTCTGTGTAGTTGTCTACAAATTCATGTACATGGTCTATACATCCCTTTGATTCCTACCCATCCCATGATGAGCTCATCGTGCCCCTTACATAATTTTGATCAAATTAGAGCTCACTCACCTGGTTTTTGTTGGACTCAAACTCGTCACCTTGCCTGTTTGAGTTGTGGCCTTTCTCTCTCCTCCATCGCTTCATCATTAATGGTGGGATTAATTCCCCTTGCATGAGAATTTAAAACTATCCCAGGTGGCATTCACTCCACTCGTGTTAAGGAAACTATCACAATGAATGTCATTACTACATTCATTCCATGACCACGTGACAGCCCATGTCAGCCCAGTACGGTGAATTGTCTGGTCATTTCAATAATGGTCAGTTTCTCCAAACTTTGGGTTTTGTATAATCCCAAAGCCTTCATCTCATTTTCTACATGACCCAGAATCCCCAGGACTCTCGGGTATTGATTAAATTCAAAGTAAGTTATTTTTTTTATTGCATTTTTGGAATTTGATATAAACTAACGTCTTTCTTGAGGACAGGTGCAAAATGGTGATAAAATATCTACAACCCAGGAATTTATTATATTTGATTATTTGTATTAACGGTTGTCCAGTCTTGCAGGCTTTGAATAACTCATCAAGCAGCATGTCTGAAGTATCTTCCCCTCCTGGAAGTCCAGAACTCTTGTCCACTTCAAAAAGGGTGGCAACCAAGACAAGGGCCAAGAAATTATTTGAAAAGTTCCCACTCACATCAAAATATCTGAAGGATGGTGTTGTCATGGGATCCAAGGTGGATTCCAAATTACAACAAATCCCCAACCTAGAGGTTGGAGCATGGGCCAAATTTTAGGGCCTTGTAAGGACAATGTTCAATCAGCACACCACCGGAAACAATATGGCAAAGAACATGGCTTCCTCTGGCATAATCAAAGCCACCTACTTTCCCTACTCTGTATAGGCCCCAGAGCTGATTCTCACCTTGGCAGAACATTACAACACAACCATCTGGGTTGTTATGCTTGTTTCTTCTCTTCCTTTGGGCTTCCCAATGCCCATAGTGTCCCTCAATACTACCACTTTTTCTTCAGGACTGGGAATCCCCCAGTTTACCAATTCTATTGTTATCTCCCAGGCTATGTTGCTACAGGAGTTTAACAATTTTTAACAGGTTGCCCGACAACACCTTAACACCCACTAGCTGAAGCCGAAGAAGGATTAAAAGAAATTGAAGTTGGAGATCTCCTTCATAGAATTCAAAGAATGCATACAAGCGGGGATCATCTTCCTGTGATGGGTCTTTGGGGAACCACATGCCTAATACTTTTCAGCCTAGATGTACTACTTTCTGTACAGCATCACCACTAACAAGAAAAATTTTGATTGGGAAACCATTATTGCCAATCATTTGGACTACTAGCTGAACAAAGTCAATGAGACATCTAAGTTCCATATGACTTCTTATGTTCTATGGGCACTGGCACAAAAGAGACCCAAAATTTGGGGTTTACTTATAGTGGGCGTCCTTGGGACAAGGCCCAGCAAGAGTTCTCCTTGGGATTATTTCCCCCATAGTCAATGGGAAGCCAACTTCCCCAATTTTTGTCAGGTAAATGATACCTTCATTTACCACAACATTTTAACATCCACTCAGGATACCTGTTACCGATTTTCAAAGGAGGCCATGGCCTTGGTAAGTTCCTACGGCAATTATTTCATTAAGTTCCAACAACATTCATACATTTGGGTGACCGGATTCTCTGGAAAGCACTACCTATTGCCCAAACACTGCGAGGATAGGATTATTTTATTAGAATACTACAGACAAATCTTGGAGGTCCATACTTATTATGGCCTCAAGAAGGTTACCACCATCCCTTTCCCGATCACTTGCAGGAATTACACTTGCAGCCTTGCGGAGGCCAAAAAGGTTGACAATGAATTGAAAAGTCTAGGGCTAGAAGAGGTCTACCTGGCGCAGAGAAATTTTGATCGACTAAACAAAATAAATCAAGCATTACCTCGAGTGTCAGCGCCCCATGAGCCTCACATGGAGGATTTTTGGGTGGATTTCCAAGACAACTTCAAACTCTGGATGCGACATTATGTGAGAATGACAAAAGGTATGATAAAGCGCATTGGCCTGTGGACCTTTCCAAAATATTTCTTAGATAGCGGGCCCATGGAGGACCCAGAATAAAAATCTAAAGGGATTAATAAGATGGCTCTCCCTCTGGTGGATTGGGACACCCCAGAAATTTTGACGATAGAGAATATCACTAAGAATATAGTGAAGCATAGTCATGTGCACTTTTCACGGGTATGTAAAAAGAGCACCCATCAAGATGGTCCATTTTTGCGGGAGTCTGCTTCTGGATCTGGAACTTCAGGGTAGGGCATAGATAGAGGGAAAATAAAAGATAGCACCCCGGTCCTGGTTCCATCCCCTGCTCAAGTCCCTTTGATGGAACAACTTAGTGACCAGTTGGAATCATCTCGATGGCTGGGTGAAACAACAGCACTAGAATTTCCCTTGGTCTCGGGGTTTGTCTTGTTGGATCTTCCCCTCCTTCAGGCTCCCCTTCACTTGCAACACTCATGAGCCATGCAGTGGAGAAAATCCTTCGGAGGCCTCCCCTCCCCATGATAATTTTGATGATATCTTTCAAACTGACAAACTTCTAAATTTAATAGTAGATGTGGAAAGGGCAGTGGTAGAGATTTCTACACAAGAAGTAGAGATTATCCTCGGGGAAGGGGAAGGACAAGAAAAAGAATTTTTCTCAGAAAAAGAAACCCAAGAATAGGAACAGGAAAACACACTAGATGTGGAAGAGGCACCGGTCTTGGGGACCGAGATAGGAGAGAGACAGGTACAAGTTAAGAAATTGACTATAGATAGGGAAACTAGACCTTTGGGAACAACCATACCCTTAGTCATCATGCTCCAAATGCCTCTAGACACCCCGGGTAACCCGTTACCCTAGGATATGACATTTGACAAGGTGGTCCCCATAGCACAACAGTCAGGCCCAGGTTGGACACCTTCGCCCCCTCTAGAAAATATGCCCCCAAAGGAGAATGTCCTAGCAAGGAACACCTAAGAAACTCAGCAGCAACAAAATGTGGAGGAAAACCCTGAAAATATGGATACGAACACCATAAGTGTTGGGGAAGGAGGGAGCCCCAAAACTACAACTATAAATGCCACTGAGAAGGGAGAAGCAAGAAATCATGAGAATAAAGAAAAAGAGTCCACAGTGACCACAAATGTCAGGGAAACACAGATAGCCCCCGTAGAGGACCCAAGCAACCAATTCCTAGCAATAAGACCGCCCATGCTGCCATAATGGCTGGTGGAATCAAGGAAGAGAAAGGCCCTGGTGGAAATGAGAGTCCCTCTCTCTTTGGTCGAAATGATGGCTCAGAACCAAGATGCCCACAAGCCTAAAAAGGCCTGAACCCTCCATACCATTTAGAATGGTCCAGGAAGAAACACCGTCATAGTAGTAGAAACACCTCCCCCAGATAAAGAAGAGGTAGCAGTAGGATTTGCAAATTATACCATCACAGAAGTTCCTCTGGGGAGAAGAGATAAACAAGGGTTACTGGACCTATTAAGTGAAGCAAGCCAGGCAATTTAGGCCCGGTATGAAAAGGAAGAACAAGAGCTGAAGGAGGCAAAAGAAACAAATGCTAATCTCATCGGGCTTCTTGCAGAGCTGACACAGCCATTGGCAGCGATTCCTCTGGAGGCTTCGACATCTAGAACACTGCTCCCACAGGGTGATATTGATGCGCTAAGGATAATAAAGAGGAAAGTGAGGGCTGTGGATGAATGGGTAACTAAGAATGTAGGATCCGTAAGGCATTTCCTAACGGTGACACTCCAGGACCTACACCAGGCCAGTAACATCATGGGCCAGGTAAACGACATCATTTCTCAGTGGGAGGGAGAAACATAGAAGTATATATAATGGAAGAGTGAGTTGGAATAAATTATGAATTTTACGGAAGAAGCCTTTACGGAGATAGGTTTTTTGGGAGATGAGAATTTTGGGTTCCTCTGGGTCCAACACTCTAGACTTGGTCTTAAAGTTTAGACAAGTAAGAAACTAGTAGTGGCCCTAAAGGACAAAGTCCTGGTGATCCAAATTCATTAAATTTATATGTGACATTCATCACAAGGGTTTCAACGGTCGATCCCTTTAGAATCGAAACATATGCTCCAGTGGATTTTTTTTGAGTAAATTTGATGAAATAATGGAGGTGCGGTTCTGATCTTCCAGAGATTTTGATGGAGAAAAGATGGCACATCTCACCCATATGATGCTCTAGGCACATGACACTGCAAAGGTGGCTGCAGAGTTTAAGGAAGGTGCCAAAGATGTGGGTGACCATTTGGAGGCTGCCAACGACCGTCGGGAATGCATTAAAGAGATAGACAAGGAGGAGATTCTCCAAATTTTGGAGGCATTCTAAAAATATAAGGAACAATGAAGTCTTCCAGTCTTTGGATATTTCTTCCAATAGGGAAAAGTTTTGAAGATATGTTATTCTTTGAGCATAAGCTCCTAGACTCCAGAATTTTGGGTCCCAATTTTGTATTCTTTTGCAGTAATCTGCGTCAAGGTTCCCTGGAGCTGACCAATCATTGTCACCAATTAATAAAGGTCAGAGTTGTATGCACCCTAAAATGGTCGCCTAGACTTTGGGCCCCATTTCTTAATTTATCAAATCCCTGAATCAATACTTTCAAATATCAACAATATCAATTATATCAATTTCCTTGATCATATCATAAT
>MU224951.1:16329585-16342241 GCA_018584345.1 Thuja plicata | reverse complement strand
TAGCATTCATAGCTTCATTTCATAGCTTAGTTTCCTTTTATGCAATAGAATAATCTCACATAGTCTAAATAGGAAGGCTTGGTAACACTTATTCTTTCCTTTCATAGATTAGTTGCATTGTACTTTCATTTTCATAGCTTAGCTTGCATTTTCATTTAGATTTGCATTGCATTGCATACATTTTGATTCTTGAGGATATTGGCATTCTTGCCCTTGTCTTCATTGAATCTCTCGTTGTATGGTTTATTGGCAAGGTCATGAGTTTATAGCTCTAGCTGAGAGCAATTTTTATAAATCTTGCAACTCCATGCATAGAGAGCTATGGATCGATTTGTGAGGGCTCATTCTTGAGTTTCCTTGCATGTAAGGATTCATAGAAGTGCACCATTTTGTGTGTACAAGAGTGTAGGTGATCCAGACAATGACAGACTAGGAAAATGGGATGGTTCTGATAGGCATCTTCTTATAACCCTAAAATTTTTCTCCCACATTTACTACCTAGTGTGCATCAAAGATAGGGAGCCGCAATCAGCATTAATGAGGCGTATGGCCTAAGTTACTGAGATATGCAAGTTTCCTCTATCAGTACCATGGCTCTCTTCTCTAGGATGATTCTTCTAGACTTCTCCTCTTTCTTCTTCTTCCATCTTATCAAAACTTTGTACATCCCAAGATGATTGTAAGTGGAGTAGGTAGTCCCAGCCACAGATATTGTATTTTATTTAGCAAGTGCACATGTAGATTAGGTCAAGTCTATGTATAAATAATAAGACCTATGCCTTAACAAGGGTCAAAAAAATTGAGGATTTTGTTGTCCAGTAGTAATAGAAAAATAGCATTTTCAAGCTCATTGCAGTTAGAAGTTTACTTTCAGTCTGTTCTTAGTAGCTTAATGCTCCCTTGGAGCCATGAATGTACTCCCCAGTGATGTTGGAATCATTTCAAGTTAATGAAAGAAGGAAGAACAGTTTGTGGCCCTATTTTATTTTTTATTCTGATCTCCAAAGTTAATGAACATATTTTGTGTTGTATGCCTTCTTATGTCCTTCGCTCTGGTGTTTTTCATTTAGTTAAATGATCTTATCTCCCTTTGCTATTGAATTCATATGAATCGCTAATTCCTTGTGTATCTGATATTTAGCATTGTTTTCCTGCATTGGAGCGTTATTGACATTTGAATATGTATTATATGACTATAATTAGAAGTATACTCTAACTCTAATCTAGATTTTGTGATTTATTTGATAAAATCTAAGATGCTTGTAGGAAATCTCACCCCCTTTTGAAATCCCTAGTTGTGATGAGTAAAAACCAGCTATCCCCTCAAACAACAGTCACCTTCCCAACTTAGCTCCCCCACACCGTCGAGACCCTACTACAAGGTGCTTGGAGGCTAGGAGAATTCATTCTCTAGAAAAACCTCTATAGGAGAAGTTGGTTGGTACTCCAGTACCCGACCACAACTTATCCCCTATTGGTGGTGCCGATCACAAAGTACCATCAACAAAAAGTGATGCTAGAAGGAGGGCATGAGCTCATATCCCCCAGAAGATTTCAATTTCACACCACCTGAGGGCTCCCCAAGTAGTAGTTTTAAGAGCCAAGATTTATGTGGGATAGGTTCATTTTTCATCCCTACGCTTTGAAAGAGTCCTCTGATCGACCCCTGATCCCAAAGAGTTTGTAGAAATCAAACCTCCTGTCCGAAGAAAAAGGACCCACCAAATGAGACAGCTGTTGAATTTTCTCTGGGGATCTACCACACCCCAGAATACCCAAATCCCCTAGATAATCCCAGGGACTCACGTGCACCCAATCCAAAGCCAAACAGTCTTGATGGCTACCTACTTCAACAACACCGAGTCCTCAATGGGGTAGTTCCCTAGCACTACTAACAATCTTCCTCCACACCCAGAGAAGATCTTCCCCAAATACAAGTATATAGGTCCCCGAATTGCAGAATAACACCTTCAAGCCTACAAAGATTCCATGAATAGACACCAGATATAACATCAAGACATTGTAACCTGGATGTTTCTGTCATCCCTAGGGTAGAATGAGATAAACTGGTATTTAAACTTGCCTGCCAACTCCATCAATAGTTGGGAGGACATGGAAGATGCCAATCTGGTAGCCTTCTACATTCACGTGGACCCAACTTGGTCCCATAGCCAGATCATTTCCATCAGAAAGGAACCGAACGAGCCTCTCACTACCTTCAATCATTGGTTCCAACAAGCTTTGAAGCGGTGCACGGGCCCTTTTATCCCATACACCAATGTGACTATCTAGATGTACCTGAATGCTATGGACCCCTTTTTCGCTACTCTTCTTCGGAGAACTACCACCGCTAACAACCAAGATAGCCTAGAAAATTTTTACAACTTAGCCCTGGAGTTGTACCGCAGCTTGAGCAAGGCCCCCCAATGGGATTGGATAAGGCATACCCTTCAACATGTTACCTGGTGGAACTCCTTACACCAGAGGATATAATCCCAATCTGATGATGAGTGCCCCAAAAATGGGCATGGGCCCACCACCGGTAGACCAAAAGGCCCGGTACATTTACCCATCTCAAGCCCAGGTAACCCTGGGTCTAGAATACAGTCCTTGGAATAAGTCACACTAGATGTAGAAACCTTTGACACAATCCCCCGAAGTACCTTTCTTCCAGTCATCCACAGTGAGAGGATTGTCATCCTTGACTCCGGGAGCTGCTTTCGCTTTCCCAGGTAACCCACCACCTTAGTCATCACACTGTGACACCACTACCCAGTTATTTTCCAAGGTTGAATCCCTCCAACAATTGGTGTCATCCTTGACAATGAACATGGGACAGCTGAAGGTGGGGCCTTCCGCATTCCATAACCCCAATTCCCAGAGAGGGAATGTTTTCTCAGATCAACAAAATGCCAATTCTAGAGGTTGAAGCTACAATAATGGGCCTCATCCTAGCCAATAGAAATGGAGAAATAACATGAATATCGGAGGTCCTCCTCTGAATTAAACTACCACTTAGGGTGGTGCTGGACCTATTCGTTTTGTGCAGCTTGCAAAATTCCACCCCCTGACCACATAATGTAGATTACATTATACTGGATCACATTCTGAGGTTAACTGTG
Organism: Thuja plicata; assembly: GCA_018584345.1. Classification (NCBI taxonomy): domain Eukaryota; kingdom Viridiplantae; phylum Streptophyta; class Pinopsida; order Cupressales; family Cupressaceae; genus Thuja; species Thuja plicata. Next base: position 16,339,119 of record MU224951.1, on the reverse strand, counting down.
CCACGTTGGAGAAGATCATCTACATCTCCCAATCGGATAGACAATAGCTTGTTGATCCAACTCCCCTACAATCCTCCCCAGTAGAGCCCCCTCACACTACTTTTATGTGTGAGACCATCTTCTTCAGGACAGACAAAGAGGATGAAGAAGAACCCAATTTACAAGGGATCTGTGATGAATCTATTCCAGCCTTTGAGGCTAATGCCTTCACCAACCCAATGACTCCATATAACACTTGGAGTCAATCTGGAAAAGGACCATCCTACACATCGGTGCCTCCCAAGAGCACCACCCCCTAGGACTCTAACACAAATGATCATTCCCTCCCACCAAAAGGACTTGGCCCTAGCCACACCAGGGATCTGGCTGGGGGGAGCCAACTTTATCCAAAGGGGCGGTTTGATATCACCAAGGAATTGGAAAACACCACTACCTCCATGACCTTGATGGAGGTTTTATTTAATTATCCTGAGTAAAAGAAGTCTCTCCTACAGATCTTAGGTAATCCAAAAGTTGTTATTCGTCTGCCAAATAATATCACTTTTGACGATGCCAACTTGGCAGTCTTCCATGGAAATATAGAAGATCCCCCCTTCCTTCTAGGCCTAAACATCCAAGGGAAAAACTTGTACAATTTCCTTGTGGATTATGGTGCTTTGGGTAATGTTATGCCCTTTTCCATCTGCCAGAAGCTTGGACTCACTCCCACACCCTCCAAAGGTGTAGTAGTCCATTGGACAAAATTGTTGTGAAGATGGTTGGTGAGCTGAAGAATGCCCAGATTTAGCTCATCCAGGATCCCACGGTATCCAACATCATCGACATCTAAGTGGTTGACATCCCCTAAACCTATGGGATGTTGTGGAATGAAAATTTGTCAAAGGCCCTAAATGGGTATTTCTCAACAGACTTCTCCCACCTATGGCTCCCTTGGAAAGGAAAATCAAATCAAATCTGGGTAGAAAGGGATCCTATAATGAAACAAGCCCTTACCAAAGTCGGGAAGGTAAATGAAATATTTTTTTTTGAGTCCTCTCTCAGGGTATATCGTCCGCGAGAAATCCTAACCTTTGACTTCATCCTCGACGGTACCTTCCCTGGGGAGGATCCCACAATCACTCAAAATATTAAAGATCTAGATGCAAAGCTAAAATGTGAGGTAAACTTACAAGGTAGCAAGGTGACTCCGGCCACCCTCTTGTCTAGCACTTGGTGTCGGTTACATTACCAAAAACACTTTGAACTAGAGTGTGAGCCCTGTATTGTTGCCGCTACCAATTACATCACCAATATCCAAGAGAAGAAGCACAAATTTAGGTTCCTTGGACCAAGAAATCCACCCATTAGCACACTTGAAGTGTCGCTCATCCAGAACCCGAACCAGAAGACTTTCTAGAGGAAAGTCTCACCTGCACACCATCCAAGCTAGAGGAATCACCTGAAAAACCTCCCAACCCCGAACCCAATCCAAAGGCCACTTCACTTCCTCAGCCCCATAAAACTAACAATGATTTGTGGATCCTAAAGTTTGATGGGTCCCGGTCCAAACAAGGTTGCGGGGCTGGAGTGGAATTAATCAAACCACGAGGGAAATCCTTCCTTGCATCCTATAGATTACAATTTTCCTACATGAACAATGTCATAGAGTATGAGGCTTTAGTCCTTGGACTCCTGTTCGCTTTGAGAAAAGGGATCACCCACCTCTAGGCAATGGGTGATTTAGAGATGATCGTAAAAAAGATCTGGAGAAAGTACACATGTCATGATAAAAGGCTGGCTATATACCACAACTGGGCATGGAGCTTAATTAAGGATTTTGATTCTTTTGGCATCAAACTTATCCCTCAAAAACATAATTATGTTTCAGATGTCCTCACTTTATCAGCTTGTACCCTCAAGCCGATGGATGGCTCTTGTCTCTAGAGATTCTCTGTTGAAATGGTCCCCACCCCGTCCATCCCAGAAAATATAACACACTTTAAATTTTTCAACGATGACCAGCACATTTTGGTCTTCATGGAAAATGTTGGCGTCTTTGAAGATCAGATCATGGAAGAAATTGATCATGACGATACTATGAAAGGGGAAGAATATGATGGGATCATTAACCTACCTACCAACACCATTCCTAAGGGGATGGTTACTCTAGAATGAATCTTTGATTCAGACCCCCGGGGACGAGACAAGATATCATCCTCCTCCAAAGGAGGAAAATATGAAAAGGTTAACATCGGTAAAGCCAATGAAGAAAAATTTGTCCACATTAGTACCTCCTTCTCCCTAGAGGAGAAGGAGAAGATTCTTGCAGTTCTCTGAGAATATATTGATGTTATCGCCTAGGGGTATGAAGATCTCAAAACTTATGATACATCTACCATGATGCATACTATCCCCCTGAAACCAGACACTAAACCTTTTGGGTAAAAATAGAGGCCGGTAAACCCTTTGATCAAACCCATGATCCACCGGGAGGTTCAGAAATTACTGTCAGCCCAAATCATCTTTCCTATCTGGCATACTACATGGGTTTCCAACCTTGTCCCCATATGAAAAAAGAGTGGCAAGATTCACCTATGTGTGGATTTCTGCAACTTGAACAAAGCCTCCAAGAAGTATAATCACCCTCTCCCTTCGCTAGATGAGGTGTTGCAAATTGTAAATGGTTCACAAATGATATCCTTTCTAGATGGGTGCTCTAGGTATAACCAAGTCATGGTTAAATTCGAAGATAGGATTAAAACAACATTCACCACCAAGTGGGGGATGTTTGCATACCGGAGAATGTCTTTTAGCCTAATTAACTCTAGGGCCACATTTCAAAAGGCCATGGACATTGCATTCAAAGGTCTAGTTAATAAATGCATAATCATCTACATGGATTATTTAACAGTCTTTTCCTAGGATAGGCATGATCATCTCACCCACCTCGCTTAGATCTGCAAGAGATGTCGCCAGTACGATATCTCCCTTAACCCCAAGAAGTGTATATTCAGGGTCACTGAAGGAAAATTTCTCGGGTATATTGTCTCTGAGAAAGGGATATCCATTGACCCTGAGAGAGTAGAAGCATTGCTAAATTTGCAAATGCCCAACAATAAGAAGGAAATTAGATCTTTCTTCGGGAAGATAAACTTCATCTGACGGTTCATTACGGGATTCACCGAGATTGTCAAACCACTCAATGCTATGATGAAGAAATCTACTAAGATTGAGTGGAGTTCCAAAGCAAAGCAAGAATTTTCCCAAATCAAGTAGACTATAGCGGAAGCCCTGATCTTGGCAAGTCCAGACTATTCCCTCCCATTCCACATTTATTCCTTCACTTTGCTGCACTTTGCCGCCATAGTTTTAACCCAGAAAGTTGAGGGAGAGGAACGACCTATTGCTTTCATGAGCTCCCCCTTTAAGAATGTCAAAGTTTGGTACACATCATTGGAAAAGAAGGTCTTTTCTTTAGTCTGGGCCATGAAGAAATTCCAACACTACATTCTCAGGAGAAAAGTGCATGCCATTATCTCGCACCAGGCTATCAATTCTTTATTGCTATAGAGTGAACTAGGTGAACATTAGGGAAAATGGATGGCCATCCTATAGGAATATGATCTTTAAATGCAACTAATGAAAATAGTCTGAGGCCAAGGACTATGTAAAGAAATGGTAGAGGCCACTCCAAACATCGAATGCCAGACTCACACTATAGAGTCCATCACTCAAGATTTGTGGTATACTGATCTGGTGTACCTATTACTCAACAACCAGTTCCCAGAGAGGCTCCCTCCTAACAAAAATCATGCCTTGCGACTGAAAAGTGCCCACTTCATGATGAAAAATGGGATGCTTTTCCACAAGAATCTTGAGGGGATTTATCTCTGGTGCGTAGACAGGGACCAAGCTGCCAAGATGATAGAAGAATTCCATGAGCAATACAGAATTGGGCATGGCTCAGCTAATGCCACTTCTCATCAGATTCTCTATGATGGATATTATTGTCCCTTTATCTTCAAAGATGTTCATGCTCACATAAGGAAGCGCCATACCTGTCAAACTGCCGCTTCTCATGAGCGGAACCTGACAATGTCTTTACAGCCGGTCTTTGAGGTTCGACCCTTCAGCCAATGGGCATTCAAATTTATCAGGGAAATTAACCCCAACTCATCCACTAACCATTGGTACATTTTAACTGCTACCAATTATTGTACCTGGTGGTCTGAGGAAATCCCATGCAAAAAACAATACTACGGATGTAGTCATCAAGTTCTTGGAAGAGAACATCGTCAAAAGATTTGGAATGCCTTTTTTCTATCATATGTGACAATGGTCTGACATTTTCTTCCACACAAATTTTAGAATGGACCTATCAGAGAAAGATCACCTTAAAATTTTCCAGCAACTATTATCCCCAGGGTAACGACGTCACCGAATCCACCAATAAAAACCTGCTGGAAGTAGTCAAACATTTGCTAGAGAATAATCCTCATGACTGGCACCAGAAACTAATGTTTTCCCTTTGGGTAGATTGCATCAGAATTAAGGCAGCCCTGGGAACTTCTCCATTTCACCTAGTTTATGGCCAGAGACCTGTATTCCTAGTAAACTTAAAAATCCCTTTCTTGCAGTTCATGCAAGAATTCAACACCCGGGATAACGTTGTGGAGGTTTGCCTCTTGAACTTGGTAAAAATGGAAGAACAAAGAAACATGACACTTGAGCATTTTTCACATCACCAAGCAATTGTCAAACACTAGTTCGACATAAGAGCCCAATACAAATTTTTTCGGGTTTCAGACTTAGTCCTCTTGTGGGACAAAACTTGGGTGAAGAAGGGAAAGCATACTAAATTTCAAAGGCTCTGGCTCGGACCTTATTTAATCTCAGAGATCTACGAGGCCAATACTTATCACCTCAGCACCATGACTGGAGAATTTGTTCCACTACCCGTCAATGGATAGTTTCTCAAATATTACTTCAAGTGAAGGCAAAAGGTAAACTTCCCCAAAGTTGTATCATATGTATATATTCTGGCATGTAAATTTTCTCGACACTCCTTGGGAGTGTGTTGTCCTTGTAGATAGTTGATAGCCCTCTAGGGTCACTTTCTTTTCTTTGGTTTGTTTTATGTCGTTGGTTTCTTTTTTCTTTTCGTATCTTTCTTTTTCAAGTTCCTAGAATGGTACTCTCTTCTTGTAGACAGGTATGCTTCGCATGACATGTAGTCCCTAGAATGGTGCCTTACGCATTTTGGTTAGTCTAGAACCACTTGTTAGCATGGTGAGGATTTGTCCGCACTCTAGAGTTATTTTATACACATGGTAAAAGGTTATGGGCAATCTTCATCAGATTCACATCTTGAAATTCTTGACATCAGCTAACATAAAATCATAAAGAGAAAGTAATCGTATGATCCTTGAGGGTAGAGTGGTTGCACTGGTTATTGGCCATATCCAAAAATCAAAAGAATATCCTGGGTCTGGAACGTCTCTCCCATTCAGTAAATCAAAATGGATGGCAAGGTGAAAGAAGTACCACCGCGAAAATTAGCTAAGCTTAAGGTTCATAGTGAAAGGAGTACTGCCTTCCCCATCTTCAAAAGAAAAGTGAAATAAAACTAGAGTATTAATACATAATTCTGGGATGCACTCAGTGTCGTCTCTCTGTTTCTCCCAGAAATCATTATCTTGATTTTCTTCCAAAGCACACACTTCATAACTGACAAGAGATGGAAGGATTGAATCATGGTGAGTTAGATTTTCTCAAACACCCTGCTACTTGCAAGTGAAATGCTTCAGGTAATGATGAGTCCTGGTTTTGCTAACCATAGATTTTGTGGTTCTTGAATGCACTAAGGCATTCATCCCAGCAAGTTGCCATTTGTTATGCCCTGCATACCTGTCCCTACATTTTGTTGGAAAAATTTTGGGTCCCCCTTTTTCTCTTTTGGTTCTTTCTTTTGTTTCTTTTCGGCCCTTTTTCTTTCTCTGTCCTTTGCCTCCGCACGGCCGTTGTTTTCACCTCCTCTTGGTTTTCCACACTCTGAGACCTAGTCCTAGAGTGTTTTGTTTCTTCGTGCCAGCCAAATTTTGGACCCCGGGATTCTTGTGACGTTACTTCCTGTTTAGTTGGAGGGTGTGGTCGCACAGGATCCCCAGGCCTAAAGTCTGGAGGTAGCCTTTTTATTAGGATTTGTGGAAGGGAATGGTGTGTTTTAATCCAAGGGACATAAATTAAGATTTTCCTGTCATTGTTACACTTACTATGAACAATTTACCCTCGGAGCAAATTGTGCGATTTAACAACAAGCTAAGTGTGATTTTCTTCGAGTGATTAATGGTTGATTTGGAGTTCAGACCTTTGCGTGTTTCAAGATATCCTATAGGGTTCTTGCTGTGTTCATGGGTTTTGAAGAGATATTCATTTGCAAAGCACCTCCCATACCCTTCCTTCCATGTCTCTAGTTTTTAGGTAGGTCCTTCTAGCCCTTCTCTTTCCTTTTTTTGGTTTGCGCTTTGTTCCTTTATGTTTGGGGCTTTTTTTTCTTTGTGTTTTGGCCTTCATCATCTTCTCCCACTTGTGGGATGGCTCTGGAAGAGGATTGTTCACCCTCTATACATTTGTCGATAGTGTAAAATAATTGTAGATTTCTATAAGCCTTTGTAATACTTTGTAAATTTGTAGGTAGTGGTTTGTAGACTAGTTGTAAATTTTTCTATGCCTATGAGTAGCCTATGTAAGTATTTTTCTTCGGCCTCCTGTTGATAGTGTTCATAGCATGCAGTTTCTGTGTAGTTTTTTGTAAATCCATGTACATGGTCTATACATCTCTTCGAGTCCTACTTGTCCCATGATGAGCTCACCGCGCCCCTGCATCATTTTGATCAAATTTGAGCTCTCCCTCCTGGTTTTCACTGGACTCAAACTTGTCACCTCGCCTATTCAATTTGTGGCCTTTCTCTCTCCTCCATTGCTTTAGCATTAATGGCAGGATTAATTCCCCACACACAAGTGTTTAAAACTATCCTAGGTGGCATTCACTCCATTCATGTTAAGACAACTGTCGCAATAAATGCCATTACTCCGTTCATTGCATGACTACGTGATAGCCCATGTCAGCCTAGTACGGAAAATTACCTGGTCATTTCAATAATGGTTAGTTTCTCCAGACTCTGGGTTCTGGGTAATCCCAAAGCATTCATCTCATTTTTCACATGAACCATAATCCCTGGGACCCCGGCTATTGATCAAATTTTGAAGTAAGTTATTTTGTTTATTGCATTTCCAGAATTTGATATAAACTAACATCTTTTTCGAGGACAGGTGCGAAATGGTGATGAAATCTCCAGAACCCGGGAATTTATTATATTTGATTATTTGTATTAATGGTTGTCCGGTCTTGCAAGTTGTGAATAACTTGTCAAGCAACATGTATGAAGTATCTTCCCCTCCTAGAGGTCTGGAACTCCCGTCCACTTCAACAAGGGTGCCCACCAAGACAAGGGCCAATAAAGTATTGGAAAATCTCCCACTCACATCAAAATATTTGAAGGATGGTGTCATCATGGGATCCAAGGTGGATTCCAAATTACAAATAATCACCGATATAGAGGTCGGAGCATGGGCCAGATTGCAAGGCCTTGTAAGGACAATGTTCAATCAGCGCACCACCGGAGACAATATGGCAAAGAATGTGACCGCCTCTAGCATAATCAAAGCTGCCTACTTCCCCTACTCTGTGCAGGCCCCAGAGCTGATTCTTACCTTGGCAGAACATTAAAACAAAACCATCCGGTTTTTTATGCTTGCTTCTTCTCTTCCTTCATGCTTCCCAATGCCAATAGTGTCCCTTGACGCTGCCACTTTTCCTTTAGGACTAGGTATCCCCTAGTTTTCCAATTCTAGCATTATCTCCTGGGCTGCGTCATTGCAGGAGTTCAATAATTTTCAACAGGCTGCCTGGTAGCACCTTAACACCCACTGGCTAAAGAATCTCAAGAAGGATTACAAGAAAATGAAGTTAGAGATCCCCCACACGGACTTCAAATAATGCATACAAGCGGGGATCATCTTCCTATGCCGGGTCTTCAAGAACCACATGCCCAAGACATTTCAGCTTAGATGTACTACTTTCTATATAGCATCACCACTAATGGGAAAAATTTTGATTGGGCAACCATTATTTCTATTCATGTAGACTACCAGCTGAACAAAGTCAATGAGACATCTAAGTTCCATATGAATTGTTATGTTCTATGGACACTAGCACAATAGAGACTTAGAATCTAGGGTTTACTTATGGTAGGCATCCTTGGGATAGGGCCCAGCTAGAGTGCTCCTTGGGATTATTTCCCCCATATTCAATGGGAAGCCAACTTCCCCAATTTATGTCATGTAAATGATACCTTCATTTACCACAACATTTTAACACCCACTCAGGGTACCAGTTACCAATTTTCAAAGGAGGCCATGGCCTTGGTAAGTTCCTATGATAATTATTTCAATCATTTCCAACAGCATTCATACATTTGGGTGACCGAATTCTCCAGAAAGCCCTACCTATTGCCAAAACACTGTGGGGATAGAATTATTTTATTGGAATATTGCAGACAGATCCTAGAGGTCCATACTTATTATGGCCTCAAGAAGGTTACCACCATCCCTTTCTTGATCACTTGCGGGAATTACACTTGCAGCCTTGCGGCAGCAAAAGAGGCCAATAATGAATTGAAAAGTCTGGGGCTGGCAGAGATTTACCTGGCGCAGAAAATTTTTGATCGGCTAAACAAAATAAATCAAGCATTACCTCAGGCGTCAGCACCCCATGAGCCTCACATGTAGGATTTTTGGGCAGATTTCCAGGATGACTTTGAAGTCCAAAGTTGGCATTATGTGAAAATGAAAAAAGGTATGATGAAGCACATTGGCCTCTGGACCTTTCCAAAGGATTTCTTAGATAGCAGGCCCATGGAGGACCTAGAATACAAATCTAAAGGGATTGATAAGATGGATCTTTTTCTGGTGGATTGGGTCACCCGAAAAGTTTGACGATAGAGAATATCACTAAGGATATAGTGAAGCATAGTCACCCACACTTTTCATGAGTATGTAAAAAGAGAACCCATCGAGATGGTCCTTTTTTGCAGGAGTTCTCTTCTGGCTCTGAAATGTCAGGGTAAGGCAGAGACAGAGGGAAAACAAAAGATAGCACCCCAGCCCCAGTTCTATCCTCGGCTCCAAACCCTTTGATGGAACAACTTAGTGCCCAGCTGGAATCATCTCGATGGTTGGGTGAAAAAATCAATGTCCAACTTTCCCTTGGTCTCGGGGTCGCTCTGGGTGGATCTTCCCTTCCTTCAAGCTCCCCTTCACTTGCAACACTCATGAGCCAGGCAACGAAGATAGAGGATGAGGGTGCGGCTATTCTGTATGTTGGGGCCCCATTACAAATGAGGAGAAGGAGACAAAGAGAAAATAACCCTCCACCAAGCACAGATGTGAGCTCCAGACTATCAGGCAATACTCCTGTGGAGATCATCCCTTCCT
>MU224951.1:16277571-16296457 GCA_018584345.1 Thuja plicata | reverse complement strand
TTAGTCCTAATTATTTGCTCACACATGTGTGAGCAAATTTTTAAATTTGACTTTTCAAAATCATGCTAATTTGGTGCCAACAAGGTTTCTTACAACCTTGATGACACTTTCTTACACTTTCTAAAAGGGTCTCATTGGCTCAAATCTCTTACAGCTCTTACAAGATCTTTCACATGTGTACTTTAAGTACACTTTAACCCATCACATCCAAAGTTGCTCTCACATGTGTGAGCAAAGTTGGTTTCTTGCATGGCTTATGTGTCCCTCATGTGGCACCTATGTGGATGTCACATGAGCTCCACCTCATCCAATCCCTCTCTCTCCTCCAAAAAATCTATAAATAGAGGTCATTGTCAAGAGCAAATCATCTCCTTTTTATGCATTGTTATCATGTTAAAATAGCTTTAGAATTCTTAGTTCATTTTTCATGTTCATGCTCTTTCTCATTATTGAATCTAGATATTACATGCTAGGATTAATGGTGAATGAATCTAGTTTTCTTATCTCTTTCATATCATCTTAAGTGTAGTGTTTGCATATTCATCATCATCATTTGGTGAAGGCTTGAGACAAGTTCCTCATGCTTGTTCTTAAGCTCTTCTTCACATCCATTAGTTTGCATTGTAGATTTCAATCTATAGCATGCAAGCAATCAAAGTAGGATTTTGATATTGTGTTGGGAGAGCACACCCACAAACCTTCTCTAAGAGCAAATCAACAAGGCATTGGGTGCCCTTGTTTGGCTCATCGAAGGTTATGATAGAAATCTTATTTTTAGAGTATGTTCTTAGATATTTTAATGTAGTTTATTGATGTATTTCTCTAATGTTTGCATGTCTGAGTGTGCTCCCAACAGGTAGGTTTCCAGCATATACACCATGTTTAAAAAACTATTTGTTCTATCATTCGCATGAAGAGTGTACATCACATTTTTATAAGGGAATTTGAATTTTTTATGAAGAGTTGAAGGAACAACATGCATAGTATGTAACCAAGGTCTACCCAAAAGAATATTGTAATTAAGAGGTCTAGGCATCACATGAATAGGATTATCTAGAATAACTGAACCTACTTTAATAGGTAAAGTGATGATTCCTAATGTTTTCTTAGAAATATTTTAAAAGATGCAAATAGGAATATTATCAGGTTTAATGGTTGAAATATCATATTTGATTTCTTTCAAAATGTCTATAATAAAAACATTTAGCACAGAATCATTATCAATTAAGGTCCTATGAATGATATTACCATTGATGAGGAAGATACCATAAGGGAATCATGTTGATTTTGAACTTCTTTAAGAGGCAAATCATCTTGAGTAAATACAATTTGAGGTTGGATAGGGGAAGCACTCATGCTTTGAAAAAAGGAATTGATATTATCTTGATTGGGAGGAGGAGGTGGAAGAGCAGTTAAAGTTTTTTTCAAATCTTCATGATATGTAGGATAAGTTTGAAGAAGTTCCCAAAGAGAAATCTTGGCAGGGGTATTACGTAATTGTTCTATCAAATCATACCCTTTTCCAAGATTTTGATGAAGAAGGGGTGGAGGAGGAAGCATGGGTTGAGAAGCTAGGAAATAAATGGGATTTTAATGTCCAGGATTATTTATTGAACGATATGTGTGAGCCACTGCATGATAATCCTTAATGAACTCCAAAGGACTACTAGGTTTTCCTTTAACAATTATAATAGGCCTTTTCGGAGCATACCCTTTAATTGTGATCTTAGGTGTAGTGAAAGTTTGAGGAGAGATTAATGATAAACCTTAATATTTATGATAATTATATTAGGATTTTGAGAGGAAATTGATTGAGGGTATCCTTTGACATTTATCACAGGCATGTTGGCTACCACAGGTTGAGCATGAATATTAACAACATTAACTTGATTGCATGCTTGAGTATTCATGGGTTCATCACTAGAAGGGAGGGAAATAAGTAAATTTATATTATCCTCTTTTTCCAAGATGTCCTTAGAACATGGATTAGGGACTTACTTTAATGCCTCATCTCTACAAGGAATGTGAAATTAAGATAAGGTGGTATCAAGAAAAACAATGTCTTCTTCTTTCTCTAGAATATCTTTATAAAGGGGGTATGTTTTAGGAAAAGGAGAAACATCAAGCATAGATATGTCATCTTTAGAGGAAATGGAAGAAGTGTCAAACATTATATCATCTTCTTGGGCCAAGGTTGTTTTATGAGGGAGATACTAGTAAACATTATCATTTAGTGGCTCATCCCAAATAGTGAGATCTTTGTAAACTTTCAAAGGTTCATTCCTAGAAGGAAAGTTAGATCTATCAAAGTTTGGAAATGTATATACATGGGGAAAGGACATTTTAAGAGAAGAGTTAACATAAATCTTTAAAAATTCTCTCAAAAGAGAGAGATTATTGAAAGAAGGGTTAAGAACATCTTCTTGCATCGATATGACCTCATGGAGAGGGGGGTCTTTAGGAGAAGGATAAAGTGATACAAGGGAAGATAAACCACTATCTCCTTGAGAACATAGGTGCATATAAAGACTAATAGAAAATAAAAACATGAATGAAATGAATTTGTTTTTTGTATTTTTATATAAGTAAATGTATAAACAAGAAATGAATTGCAATGATAACTATTTAATGCATAAAATGAAATATTTTTGTATTTTATTTAGAAGCATGTAAATATGAAATGCAAATGAATGTATCTAATGTCGCAAAGTAGATCTGGACATGAAATGCAAAGGAGATATAACTATAAAATTAGAAGGTGTAAATCATGAAAGACACAGGTTTACCAAATTATAACATAAAAAAGAAGGTGATAGTGGTTGATTAACCAAGTCTTTTATGTACATTAGGGAAAGAGAAAGAGGGATCCCCAAATCTAACATTCAAGAGAAACAAAAATAGATTAGAAAAATCCAAATGGATATAGGGGTGATAATTCCAAATTCAAGTCCTTTCAAGGGTTAATATCTAAAAATACCTTTTTCTTTTATTGTACTTTCCCTTTATTGTTTGTTGATTGATATTGGTTAATACCAATTGAAGTTATTTGTGTTTGATTAAGTAACCTAAGGCTAGAAAGTACATGTAGAAATCAAGTACATAAAAATACCTAATCTAATATCTCAAAGTAAGTGATATTCAATGAAAAAGAGGAAATTGGACTCACCTTGAGGGCTATTAGAGGTCACAAGATCAGTTCTAAAAATAGAGTAGAAGACTACAACAGAAACTAAAATCGCACTGGATCTAGAACCTGCAAGCTGAAATCTATTGACTGTAAAAATTTGAAGGCCCCAAGAATAGGTTGACTTGGAGGGTATAGGTTGCACTTGGGTATAGGTCAAGGTCAACCTATACCTACATTAACAAAAAATCTAAGATTTAAATGTCTAACTAAAACTGTAACCCTAAATCAGCTGAATCTGATCTAAAAACTTGAAAACCTGCAAATATTCTCCTACATACAAAAAATGGAATTTTATGGGGGGAAGGGGCTTGCCTTAGTCAAGCCCCTATTTAGTAATTAACCTTAAATTGAAATAAAAGTATGTAAAAGCAAGACAAATGTAAATATTCACCTTTCTTTTCAAATCTTTATGGATGGATTTGAATCTGCTACCCACAAAGATGTATGAATGCTTGTATGTAGAATGTAGGATGTTGGATGTCTTCACAAATTCAATAGATCTAAAATTTCCAAATCATAGATAATGGATGTAATTATTCTTGAATGTGTGAATTCTTGTGTAATATTGATGAGTGTAGATCTCCTCCATTGATGGTCAACCTCACTATCTTCAATGAAGAAAGAAGATAGATCTATGGAAGGAAATACATTTTTGATTGGAGGAAATGAACACCTTCAATGAATCATTAATAAACCTTTAACTTTATAGCTTGTAATTGATGGCTTGATCATGTAATGGATCTTGCTTGTAAAAGTTATCTTTGCTTATTAAAGTCGTGAATGATCAAATGAAGTGAGTAGGCCTCTTTTTATACTAATTTTGGTCGTCAAAACAAAAAGGGTGACTTCACTGGGAGGGAAAATAAGAAAAACACCAAAAAGGGCCTGATTTCTAATGAAACCAGTCCCTCAAGTATAGGTCAACCTCAACATATACACCAAGTACAGGTCAACTTCGACCTTTACCCCAAGAGGCACAATCCACAGAAAAAGCCTCAGGGTCTCAAGGGTGCAAAATAAATAGACATATATGGGAAAGTTTTGAGGAAAAAGAAGCAGAGCAATCATAAATGCATCCATGTTCTAGTAGATCACTAAAATGGGGAATAAAAGGGTCTTTGAGCTTCCAAATTAATGGGTGCTAACTTTTAAGATGGTATAGTTACATCTTAAATGAATAACAATATTTTGTCTACTTTGTTCATTCGTCTTAGTATCATATTGACTAGTAAGGTGACCAATTATGTTGCATGCAAAAAATCTAACCCTTTTTATTTTGATAGTATTATTCTTCTTTCTCACATCATTGCATATGCTTGAGTTGTGATCATTCCTTTTACAACTAAAAATTTGATTTTTCTTTCTGTAATCCACAACTTTATGACCAACCTTAGAACAAATAAATCACTTACCCCTAAATTATGAGTCTTAGGCAGTATTTCTAAACTCTTCTTAGTTTTAGGCTTATTTTGATCATATCTAGAACTTTCTCCTTTCTCAAATCTAACACCACTCTTGTCTGTTGAATTCCTCTGACTTTCAAGAAATGAATCAAATTTGGTTGAACTGATCATGAATTTTTCCTTGTATTCATTTGTGATCATAAGCTCTTATTTAATAGATTTATCCCAGTGATCATCATTTGCTTCAATCTCAAATATTAGGTAAATTTGATCTTCAGCGACCCTTTTTCTAGTTTGAACACCCTTGTTCCTATCACCAATAATCTGATCTTAAGAGTGATTTAATCTCACATACCTTGGTGTCTTCTTCCTTATTATTTTTTCTTTTGTTCCTTCCTCTCCACTTGTATAGAATTCATCATCTACAATCACCAAACCACTTTGAAATTGGTTTTGAACTGTATGTATTGTCCCTGATTGTTATTGACATTCTGATCATTAGAATCATATCCAACAGATCTCTATAGATTCTCAAAGCTTTCATCGACTTTGACATTAGTACTCTCCGCAATCTTCTTCAACCTTTTGTTATAGCACGTATATGCCTTTCTCTTGGTAGATTATCCAAGGAATATACCTTCATCACTCCTTGCATCAAATTTCCCTATATCCTCATCTCTCTTGATATAGCATCTACTACCAAAAATTCTGAAATACCTTATTGTAGGAACATTTTGACACTAGAGTTCATAAGGTTTATTACTTGTTCCTCCTTTGATTTGCACTCGGTTAAGAGTGTATAATTTAGTGTTGACTGATTCTCTCCAAAACATCTACGAAATGTTCCTTTCAAGCATCATGGTCCTATTAGTTTCTAGAATGGACCTGTTCTTCCACTCTACCACTCCATTTTGTTGTGGAGTCCTCAAATAAGATAATTGTCTCATTATTGCATGATTTTCACAAAAGAATGGAACTCACCTAATGTGAATTTTCCACCTCTATCTGATCTCAGGCATTTCACATTTAGCCCCATCTCAGTCACAACCATGTTCTCAAAGATCTTAAACTTATCAAAATCTTCACACTTTTCCTTTAATAAAGTCACTCATACCATCCTATAGTAATCATCGATGAGCAACATGAAATACCTATCACCTTGCAAGCTTTTTATCTTAGTAGGATGACATAAATCAGTATGAACAAGATCTAACAGTCCATTAGAATTGTTTGATTTAGAATGGAAATTAACTTTTATTTTCCCCCTTAATTGACATTCTTTGCAAGTAGTATTAGAAGGCTTATTCACTCTATGAATATTTCTAACAGAAAAAGTAGAACTTATTTCCACAATATTATCAAAGTTAACATCACACAACCTCTTGTGTCATAACCAACTTTCATCTATTTGATCAATCATGCAACTTCTCATGCTAGTATTCAAATGAAATATGTTACCTCTTGTCTTTGATCATGTTGCAATATTACTTCAATAGTTGTTGAAGATCTTTAACTTTTTATTCTTGGAATGTGGGCTACATCCTTTCTTCGTCAACTGTCCAACACTAAGAATATTATATTTCAATCCTTCTACATACAATACATCATCCACATTATTCTTTCCATCTAGAGAAATAAAACCTCTTCCTGAGATCATACCACTAGTGTTGTCTCCACATCTTACCATACCACCATCATAATTATCATAGATCACAATTTTTCTCTTATCACTAGTCATATAATGAGAGTATCCATTGTCTATTACTTATTTATCCTTCTTGACAATTTGAGAAGCTAGGGCTTTCTCTTCAACAAAAAAATTAGTAGAACTAGTAGGCATAGGATCTGTAGGCTTGGAATATTCTTCTTTAATAGATATAAAAGTAAATCCATCATCACTCTTGTCAACTTTATCATATTCATCATAAGTAATACCTTCATCATCAACAACATAGTAACATTTCCTTTCAACAATAGGTCTATTCTTCCATTTAGCAGCTCTTTCTGTACATCTAGAAGCAAAGTGTCCCATATTATTGCATGAAAAAAATTTGAGAGGCGTCTTTCCTTTGTACTTACTAGAGCCTTTGGGTACTCTTCTTTTAATTAGAGCCTCCAACTCTTGAAGTTCCCTTTCTTCTTCTTCAAGTTCCTTCATCTCCTTCTCATATCTTGACATTATCCTATTGGATCCTTATCCTGAATCAGATTGTTGCATGTTCCTTATAGATATAGTGTCTTTGAATGTTGATTCTACCTTAGGTAATGCACCACCAAACTTACTCAACTCAAAATTAGTAAGATTATCAATTGTCTTGTCTCTTGTTATAGGTGTCATGATCTGAATCTCTTCAATGGATGCAACTATGTGTTTATAGGCAAGAGGTAAAGATCTTAGTATTTTAGCAAAAATATCCTCCTCTTTTAAAGTACTAGCACATATAATAGCACACACCACTTCATACACCTTAATCATGAAAGAGGAACCCCTCTCATCTCCACTCATCTTCAAGGCTTCATATTATTGCTTCATGCTTTGCAACTTGGCAAACTTGACTTCCTTGTCTCCTTCATTTGCAAATTCTCCCATATTTCATTAGAATTTTCTATCTCCATGACATTTGTCACTTCATAATCATTCAGGGAACTCAAGAAAGCTTCCTTTCCCTGGTATTTTCTTTAGCATCACTAATCTCTTGTGGTGTTGTAGGATTTGCAGGAGCAGTATAAGTAGACTTGGTAATCCTCCAACAATCTTCATCAATGCATTTTAGATGCACTATTATGTGGCTCTTACAAAAAGTGTAGTTAGTTCCATAAAACCTTGGACTCTCCTTGTATTTTTCCATCTTCAGATCTCCCTCAATATTGT
The DNA here is from genome assembly GCA_018584345.1 of Thuja plicata. Lineage (NCBI taxonomy): Eukaryota > Viridiplantae > Streptophyta > Pinopsida > Cupressales > Cupressaceae > Thuja > Thuja plicata. Next base: position 16,288,995 of record MU224951.1, on the reverse strand, counting down.
TAGGCTTCCTTCAAGGGACCAAGCTCTGATACCAATTGTAAGAAATATGGAAGTGAAAAACTGAGAGGGGGGCTTCAATAAATTGTTCCTAAACTTCAAAACCCTTTATACCCTTAAACCTTAAAACACTAAATTTTGATCTTAATGATTTAAAATTGAATCTATGAAATAGAAACAAATCCACAACACATAACACAAATTTTTCTCCTAGAAACCCAAATGGGAAAACCACAGCGGGACTTGAACCCACAATAACTAAATACCTTGTTAGAAGTACAACTTATTACAACAAATTAATCCACATACATTGAGGCACACTTCCTAGAGCTCACTGCTCAAAAATGCCTTGGGCTACAACCCAAAGGAAGATTCATTGTCTTACAATAACAAATCAAACTACAATCTGATGATTTTTGACTGAATAGTAGCATCTACCTTATGTTAAGGTTATTTCCATTGAATCTCAATGCAAATCTCTTTTACAATTATCTCTACCTCCTTTAGATGAGCAATTAAACCTTCTTTAGATCTATACAATTGTTTTAAAAGAAATCACACACATCCTGGATCATTTACATATGTGCACACACATGATTTTTTCCCTAATTCATCACCCTTTAACAAAAACCAAGCTTGGAAAAAAACCTAATTCAAATTGTAAACCACACGCAAAGAATCACAATTCAAATCCGGGTTTGACTGCCAAACATAGCAACAATCCTTATCAACACCCTAGATCTCATAACACATCTATAAATCGCGCCTCAATTTACATAAAAATGTTTTAATGATCAAGTCATCCAAGAACATACAAAAATAGCCATCAATTGAAAAATACTCCAAAATTGATTACCATAATTGATGCAAACCACCAAATCAGTAGGCACACAACCCAAGAAAATCCATAAGCATTATGAGGAATACACAAACATTTGAATCAACCCGACCCTTAAAAGGTTTTTCATGTCAAAAATCTTGGTGTTATATGTTGACTATTGTGTTATGTTCCTGCATTCATGTTTATCTTTCAGATCTGAGATTAGGTTGGTAATTTAGTTAAAGGTATCGAGTTTTTGGTCACAACCAATTCACCCACCCCCACCCCCCCCCTCTTAGTTGTGTGTGTTGCATTTATTATAAGAATTGGTATAAGATCTAATGTCCTCTTTGAGAATCTTAACCACTTGAGGAGATCTAGGATGTTGACCTTTAAGAAGGAGAGTCTAAGATTTGATGGAACAAACTATACTATATGGAAGGACCACATGATTACACACTTGAGATGTCTTAGTGAAGAACAATGGACTATTAAAAAAAAATATTACAAGCCTCCTTCTGATCTAGCTACCAGGACTGCTGATGAAAACAAATAATTTGAGTAATAATATGAGAGAAAAAGAAGTCGTGAAGTGTTCTTTATCATATGCTAAATATGAAAACATTTTAGGATTGGAAACTACACATGAGATATAGACAAAGTTGGAAATATTATATGAAGGTGATGAATTTGTGAAGCAAGCCAAGATACAAAGTTTGAAAGGAAAATATGAATCATTATGGATGAGATAAGATGATAACATTATTTCTTATGTGAATAAGATCACTGAACTTGTTTGTGGAATCAGATGCGTTGGTGGAACCTTGGAAGAAGATGAAATTATTTCTAAGATTTTGAGATCCTTGCATCCTATTTACAATCACAAAGTTGCTTCTATTGAGGAGATTAGAACCATGGAAAAAGTGACATGAGACACATTTATTGGTAAGTTATCTTCTTTTGAAATGAGATGATTTGGTGATAGTCTTCCTAAAGTTGAATTATGAAAGTGATCCAAGGTGTGCTCGCACAATATCCAACTAGGAATCTACTTGTCCTAATTCTCTTAGGATCCTAAACTCAATTTTAGGACCTCCCAAGTCTTTTCTCCAATGGCCTAAGACTTCACTAACTCAACACAATGAGTTGATCTTATTATGCTTCACCCTGAATGACAACTATCAATAATGTACTTCAACTTTCCTAAACTCCCATGGATAATTCCAAGTGAATTTTCAAATTTCCTTCTTCACAAGTGTTTGCAAGGACTTTCCTCATGTTCATCAACTACTTAGACTCCACAAGAACTCATTTGTGATAAGGTAACACAACTGTCCCAAACAATCTCCAACTTAGCTTCCAAATTTGGCTTTTAGGCCTAATTCTCTACTAGCCCTATCTGAGAGGTTTTTCTCAGTTCTTGTAAAATAACTTGAAACAACCCAAAAAAAAAGTTGGGATTTAGATACCCTTTTTCCAAAAATCAAATTATTTAGTAGGTTTTAGGTCCCCAAGGTGTTTGTACACTGGATTCCTAGAATTAAGGACAACTAGGGCTAATTGAGCTAAAACAGTGTCGTCAAATGACTTATGCATGAAAATGTATCATAGTGGATTGGTGGATTATTATCCTTCCTAGGAGGTGTGTGCAGATCCCCTAGGGTCTCAAAACCATTTCTGGTTCCTCACAACTTGCAATGTCCCTGCAATCAAACACATGTTAATCCAAGCAATTTCCTAGCCGGGTACTCTAGTCTCGCCGAGGGCTTTCTCATAAAATTAGTAAAAAAGCTATTATAAATCTCTCCTCCTATATAAAATATGTATAGAGGCTCTCCTTCCATATTCCCCCATTCCATGATTAAATGCACGGTGGAGAATTATGGAGGAGCCATTTCTTCCTAAACTACTCTGTGAACACCAACAACTAGACTAGTTACAAAATATTTTACAATCCTACTCTAATGAACTCACATAATCAAACACACTAAATAAAAGTTACTATAAAATATCTCTACTTACCAAATCTACCACTAACTTTTACTCTTCAATTCATTAGACAATGCTCAAACACAAAAATTAGTAGACTGTAACTGTAACAAAAAACACAGAGCTTCTACTATTCAAAAATCTCTCATTACATCACCCATGCCTCAGGAAATGGGCCTCAAGGTATATTAAGATTCTCCCCCCATATTTTTAGGCCACTACCATTGACCAACTTTTCCACTCATTGAATGGAATCATTCTTGACAATGTTGTTGGACAACATTGAAAAGTTGTAAAAGTTGTCATGCAACTTTGTAGCAACTTTTACATCTTTTGATAAAACTTCATTTTATGACCTCCTATCATCATGGAATGATGTTTAAACATCATTAAGGCCTATTTGGGGACAAATTTAATCCATGTTAATCCTTCTAGGATTTTTGACCACCATTTCGCATTTTGGGCTAAAATGAACTAAAACACCTAAACTTTAACTAACTAGTTGGAATGATCCTAGTCTATTCCAACTAGATACTAAATAACAAGACCATCTAAGGTCCAAAATAAAACTACTAACTTGGCTAGGGTCAGTGCAAGCCAAAATTTTCAAAATAGATAGGGAGTTTGCCTAGGTTCTCCTGCACCATCCTCCCTAAATGAAAAAGCTTCAATCCACCCTTAGATTGAGCAAGTTGGAATCCACTCCCAACTTCTTGAATTTAGCCTCTCTGATCCAAGTTACCTTTGCATCTGCTTCTCCATACCACTTAAACAAGTGTTCATAATATTTCTTTTGTTTGGTCTTCTTGTAGGCTCTGGAATCAAGTATCTTCTCTTCCTTCCTGATTGGTGTAGATGGTAAATGGAGCTCCTCCACTCCTGTATGACCTCAGTCAAACTCTAATCTAGATTTGGGATTGGTCCTTTGTATGAGACCAAGTTTGTTACATTAAATACCATAGATAACCCCATATCCTCTAGAAGTTCCACCTTGTATGCATTTGTGCCATTTTTGGCCAATATAGTACATGGACCAATTCTTCTCATCTGAAGCTTATGTGGTACTCCTTTCTACAACCTTGCCTTGTTGAGATGGACCATCACCAGATCCCAAAATTGGAATTGGACATCTCTCTTTTTTTCATCCACCTTTCTCTTAATTTTCTCTATATTTTCAGTCAATGTCTTCCTCACTGTCTCATGGACCTCTTGCATAGAATGTGAAAAGTCTTCAGCATAGCCACTTCCCTTGGCTCCATCCTTTAGATCTCTAACCTCAAATATGCCTCTAGGGTGAAGGCCATAGACTATCTCAAAAGGACTCTTACCATTAGTCCTATTCACTGTGTCATTACAAGCATACTCTTATTTCGCATTGAGTTGGTCTCAAACTTGACCATACTCCTTAGTTAAACATCTTAGGAGGTTACCAAGACTCCTATTTACTACCTTAGTTTGGCCATTAGTCTGAGGATGGTATGCAGATCCAAAAGATAAGTTGGTCCCTATATTTTTCCATATATTCTTCCAAAAATGACTCATGAATTTGGTATCCCTATCTGATACTATGCTCAATGGTAATCCATGTATTCTGACTACCTCCTTGAAGAATAGGTGAGCTATCTGATTGGCATCATGGATTGTCTTTCAGGGTATAAAGTAAGCCATCTTACTGAATCTATCCACAATAACATAAATGTTATCCATTCCTTGTTTTTTCTTGGGCAATCCCACTACAAAATCCATACTCAAACATTCCCATGGTCTGCTTGGAATTGGGAGAGGCTATTAAAGACTTGCATTAGAAGATGTATCTTTTTCCTTTTGACAGATAACACAACTTTCTACATACTTCTTAATGTCCAAATTCATCTTGGGCCAAAAATAGAATCTCTTAACCAATTATTGGGTCTTGTTGAAACCAAAATGTCCACTAAGTGCACCATTGTGCTTCTCTTGAATCAATTTTTCTCTTATGGACCCTCTATGAACACATAATTGACTTCCTTTAAACAAAAGGTCACTCTGCAAAGTATATTCAGATAATTCACTATGAAAATGATTCTTGTATTCTTGACATACTTTGTAGATGTTTGCAAAGTCTTCATCTTCTACATATAGATCTTTGAAGCTCTCAATTCCCATGCTCTGTAGGTGTATCTCTTATACTATCAAGGCTCTTCTATTTAAGGAATCTGCTACCTTATTCTGCAATTGCTTCTTGAGCTTAATGTTGAAGGTGTAGGCCTACAGGTATTCCACCCACATCATGTGTTTATGACTGAGCTTATCTTGTGAATTCAAGAAACTCAGTGCTTGGTTGTCTAAAAAGACTAAAAACTTCTTTGGAAACAAGTAATGCCTCCACTTCCTCAAAGCTTGGACTAGAGCATACATCTCTAAGTCATAAGAAGAGTACTTCTTCTTGGTTTCACTGATTTTTTTAGATTGGAAAGCCACTGGTCTTCCCTCTTGACCCAAGAAAGCACCAATAGCTACATTGCTAGCATCACATTCTACTACGAATAGCTTCTCAAAGCTTGGAAAAATCAAGATTAGTTGAGTAACAATCTTCTTATTTAATAATTCAAACCCATGGTTAGCTTGTTCATTCCATAGAAACTTAGTTTTCATCTCACCTTTCATAGTATCAAGCATAGGAGCACAAATTGCACTGAATTGTTTTATAAACTTCCTATAGTACTGTGCTAAGCCATGAAAAATTCTTACCTCAGTTTTTGTCTTTGGAGTAGGCCAGTTGATAATGGCTTCCACCTTGCTAGGATCTATCTTTAGATTGCCTTGAGATAGTACAAACCCAAGGTATACTAGCTCTTGTTTCATGAACTCACATTTCTCCAAGTTTATCATCAACTTCTCCTCATGTAGCTTATTGAAAAATATTTGTAGATGTCTGAGGTGTTCTTCTCTTGTCTTACTATAGATGATTATATCATCCAAGTATACTACCAAAAAATTTCCTGTGTAGTCTTTTAGGACTTCATTCATGAGTCTCATGAATGTGGATGGTGCATTGAATAACCCAAATGGAATTACAAGCCACTCATACAATCCTTCTGTGGTATTGAAGGTTGTTTTCCATTCATCTCCCTCATTGACTCTGATTTTATGGTATCCACTCTTCAATTCAATCTTTGTGAAAAATTTGGCTTCACCTAGATAGTCCATTAGGTCTTCTATCCTAGGGATAGGAAACCTATACCTAATGGTTATTCTATTTATTTCTCTGGAGTTAGTACATAGCCTCCAATTTCCTCCCTTTTTAGGGGCTAATATAGTGGGTATGACACAAGGGCTAATACTTTTCCTAATAAGACCTTGGCTTAGGAGTTCTTGGATCTATCTATCTATTTCCTCATTTTGTTGAGGAGTCATTTTATATGCAGCCTTGTTAGGAAGGGTAGCTCCTAGAATAAATTCTATTTGGTGGCTTATAGTCCTCTTAGGGGGTAGGGTTGGTCATTGTCCATCACTAACAATTCCTTCATACTCCTGTAGCATCTCCTGTACTTCCTTTGGCAATTTTGTCTTCTTGACTGTCTTGCCTATAACTTCTTCTTTTGGTTTCAACACAAGTGCAAAACCAACTCCCTCTCCTTCTTCTAAGGCTTCTAAGAACTCTTTCTCACTAACCATAAGGACATTGGAGCCTGATTACTTTACTTCTCCACCCTCCAATAGTGACTATATTTTGAATGTCACATTGTCCTTCTTGAAAGAATACAAGTTCTTTGCCCCATCATGCATGGCCTATTGGTCAAATTTCCATGGTCTACCTAGGATTAGGTGACATGCATCCATGGGTAGTGTAATACCCCAAAATTGGCACCTTACAATTCTAATCAATTTTGGTGCATTTCTTCAAATTCTCATCATCGAAGTCTTATTGTACTAGGCAAATTCTCCTTCCTAATTGTCTTTAATTGACTTAGTCTCAAATGCAGAAAACCTAAATTTGCATAAATCTTACACTATATTTAATTCCTAAATTTTCAAGATTTATTAGCCAAAAATCTCTATGATTAATTAATTTTATTCTAAAGTCCTAAGTGCTTTTAAATTAAATTAATCCCACCCCCTTTAGCTAATACACATCAAGGGAATTAAATATTATTTGGTTATTTGAATGGATTATCCTCACTTGAATTTAATAATTCAAACAATGTGAAAAGTCACCCATGTGGCAATAATTCATTTATTTAATTAAATAATTCATCCATATTTGTCTCACCTTCCTCCATGAAGATGAAGAGTCGGTCATTTCTTCCCAAGAAACTCTTCATCCTCTCTTCAGGATTTTCTATATTATGGACCTTCTTTCCTTCATTTGAGACAGCAATTTTAGAGTACCAAAACTATAGTGAATTATTGTCTCAATTCTCTCATATTTCCAAGCTTTTATTGCATATTTAGTGTAATCTTATTTAGCTTAATTGGATTCTTCCTCTCAATTTAGTTTGTTTATTTATCAAGTAGCTTAATTTTGTTATCTCTTTCAATTTTCTTAGATTAAAATCTGCATCTTCATTCCTAGATTACTATTGCATCTCTCATATAGAATAAATTTCATTTCAGTTTTCAAAGCTTTCAAATCCTCCATTTTAGCAATGGTCTATGGTTGTTGGCTCTCTTTCTGAGAGTAATTAAACACCCCAACTAAATAGGAGGCAACAGGTCGATTTGATCGATATTGTGGAATGAGAAATTCATGTTCATCTACACGATTCAACGATTGAGCAATGACTATGTTGTGTTGTGGCTAATTTAGAGGTCAACATTCAAACACATACATTTTGGCGCCCACCGTGGGGTAGAAAATTGATTTTTGACCTCACTCTCAAAAAATTTCTGACAAAATTTTGTACTCTTCTGTACATCTGCACTTCTCTATGTATGAATTATCGCACAAGAATTTTGAGCATACCGCATGAAGTTGTTCTTTCATTAGCAATCTCTCACACGACAAAGCACTTTCTCATGCCAGCTATTGCATTTCCTCGTGCGAAGCCTTGTACTTCCTCGTGTGAGACTTGGTGACACTCTCTGGAATTTCACAGTTTCTACAATTACTGTTACTATTTTCCTGATTATTTTCACATGCTACTATTTTTATCTCTTTGATTTCTCTGACAGCATAATAGTGGGCTATAGGTCACTTGACGAAGACATAAACTTGCTAACGGTTTGCTTGCAGGACGGTTGTCGAAGATCATTTTAAGACATTATGCTTTTTTATTACTTTCATCACATAGTATAATTAGGGCCTTGTTAAAATTTCTTGGGAATCTTGATAGCAAAATAGGGGAATAGGCTCTTCATTACATGGAAGTAATGCCCATGGATGAATCTGAGACCCAGATGTTGCTAACATGATGGAGACCTAGGGAAGCAAGGAAAGGTAACAAACCTTTAGCACGTTCACTTGTTAGGGGATTATGCTCTTCTCTCTTTGAGAATTAGAAACCCAAGAGCTTGTGAATTGGTTGGAGGAGAGTTACCTCGGTGATGAATATGTCTTGCATGTTTGGGTAAGGTGAAGAGGTAGATAAGTATGCTCTTCTCTCTTTGAGAGAATCAGAAAATCTGACCCTTGAATCTGAGCCAAGTTTTGTGTCACCTTTAGAGGGCCTACCGGAAGTTGAACCTCTGGGAACGACCCAAGTGAGTACACACCTACCGCCAGTGATTCCATCTCACTATAATAAAGTATTCTTTGTTGAGTCTACAGACTCCAAAGCCATGTTAAATTCTTTCTCATGATTCTGACTATCATCTTGAGAAATCCTTTCCTGTTATACTGAGTGGCGCTGCTCCAAGCCCTACTTGCAGGGGTGTATGACTTTCAAGTGTTGGTGTGGCTGCGAGGCCCAAGCCCTATATTGAGGACACCGAAGGTTATTGTGAATGGAAGCCCACTAAAAACTTTCTTAATTATTTGCCTACCTGGATCACCTCTGAAAGGAGACATAATCTTTGTGTAGGGAGGGGGAAGAATCTCTCCACTAGATTCTCACCATAAGTATGCACCTGGACGCTTGAAGGTGGTATATGACATTGGCCCCTACTTTAAGGGTAACCTTCAAACATATATTATTAAGTCCTTGGAAACACCAAAAACATGGGCACCCTCTAGGGGGTGACACAGCTGTGTGAGGTGCATGCATACCCATAAGTAGTGAGGAACAGATTTTGTCTTCTCTACCATTTTTTTTGTAGGGATAACTAAGTGATTTTTTTGATTCTTAAACTGTCCAATCATGATTAAACAAAGACTCCCATGATTTTTCCAAGTTGCCTTGTCTTTGGTAGAACTGTTCGCGACTACTTATTTTGTCACTATTGCTTGATCAAAACTTTGTTCTTGTTAATGATTGCTTGTCACATTCAACCTAAGATTATTGATCTGAACTGTCATAAAACTATCCTAAATCTAGAAATTCTATCAGAGAACGGTCCTAACTGTGTCTCAAAATCTAACTTTTGTCTTGAAAAATGAGTTGATCTGTCAAAACCTGGATTTTTCTCGTGCTAGATTCCAAAAACTGACCATTTCCTCACACGAGCTTTCATTTTCTCACATGAAGTTAAGCATTTCCTTGTGCGAACCAACACTTTCTTGCACGAGTCTATAGCCTGGTGTCCCAAAATAGTGAGCTATTTCCCGTTGACTGATGAGTTTTTTGCCTGATCTGATTTTTGTCTAAGGACTGATTGCCTATTTCCCTATTGTCTATAGTCTGAAATTGATTATCTCAAGTTGTGAACCGATCGATTCTTGCTCAAAATATTTTTTTCTATTTGTTCTTTGTCCTACCTTTCTGTGCTTTTGTACCCTGTGATACGATAGTCACATCTCAGCTATTCTAGCCATACTCTCGATGATTCGTGTCAGGTGCATTTCACATCTTGGCTATTCTAGCCTTTATCTCCTTTTTTCTATTTCTAGAGATAGAATTCTAAGTTGGATCCTAAGTCCTCTCTCATTTCATCTTTGTATATGCCTGTTACAACTAGAAGTGGTAACATATTTCCCATTTGTGGTTCCAGAATAAGTAAAGGTGGATCTCGTAATCAAGGAAGAGGTCGTTTTGAACCTATTGTTCAATTTGATAGTTAGGAGGGATCCTAATGTTCCTCATCTCCATTTAGTATAGATCCCAGTCTAAATCGGAAACCGGTGTTCCAGCAGTGCTTTAATCCCTTGTTTCAAAGACAACCTGAACTATTGTTTAAACATCAACAGAACTCATTTCTTCCAAATCAACAAAACTTTGGAAGGTCACTTACTTGGGTCAGCCCTATTGATGATCCTCGCTACCTCATTGATCCTTTTGAACATACCAATCATTTTGATCCTATCAATCCTTCTAAACCTATTGATCCTTCCAAACCCATCGACCCCTTTGACCTGGCAAAAGTTACATTGGCCACGAACTCTCAGCTCAATACACACGCTCACACTAAACCTGTGCACATAACACAATCCCACATTAGCAACATGGGAAGCCCTTTCAACTTCCTACAAGGTCAATACACCAAGGCCCAGGATCAATCTCAAAATGATCATAATCAAAAATCCCAATCTGATCAGCAAGCATATCACCATCACCCTCCTCCACATGACCAGATTCAAGATTAGAACCCAAGCATTTATGAGATCCTCGGTAATGATGATGATCTGATAACTCAAAATTACATAGATGCTGCAAAATCTAATGAGGGTCTCATCAAGATGATGTAAATTCTCCTTGCAAAAGATAAAGAGAAATATTTTCTAGAATTGGAAAACCAAGGAGTTAAGCTACCCCCAGATTTCAAAGTGGAAACACTTGTGACTAAAGAGGAAGAGACTGAGACTACCAAATTGAAAAAGATGATTCAAGATATGCAAAACCAAATTAGCCAACTTGTAAAGGATAAGGACAAACCCTCACAACAATTCACGATGGAGAGCGTTTGTCCTTTTCCTTTTGATAGGAGTCCTCATATGCCACCTTTTCCCAAGGGTGTGGAACTCCCTAAGTATGATAAATATCTGGGTACCACCGATCCTCATCTGAGAGAATTTAGGTCCCTATCTATGGAGTTCATTCATGATCAAACTTATTTGATGCATCTCTTTCCCCAAATTCTGGGTGGGCCTGTCGTGGAGTGGTTTTCTCGACTACCCACTGGCATTAAGACTTTTGATGAGATTGAAAATCTCTTAACCCAGCATTATTCTCACAACATACAGCATCCCATCAACATTAGGGACCTTTTCATTCTCAAGCAGAGACAAGGGGAGCCATTCTTGACATTTCTCTAGAGATGGAGACAGCTTTGCACCAAGTATCGTCATAAAATACCTAAACCTAAGAAACTCAACATCTTCTTGGGAAATCTCACTCCTAATTTTGGGTATCAGGTACAGCTTCAAGGTCCCCTCAATTTTGATAGCATGATTAAGCAAGATGTGAGGATAGATGCTTTTATGGTTAAGAAAGGGGAATTGACTTTGCACAAAGACAAAAAACAAGGTTCCTCCTCTTCCAACAAAGATAAAGGGAAGTTTGTCAACAAGAATAGGGACGTTGTGAATGATGGAGTGGTTGATA
>MU224951.1:16234830-16245138 GCA_018584345.1 Thuja plicata | reverse complement strand
TCAAGCTAAAGATCACAAGATGAGTAAAAGGGATGTGCCTAAGTTGAACAAAGACAACTTTGCATCATGGAAAAGTAGGATAAGACTCCATCTATCAGGTATTGGAAATGATGTCACACAATACTTGGATACTGAATTTATTACACCTACTAGACCTCTAACAGTTGATCAATTGAGAAAGAAACATGAACACAATTCTATGGTGATATAACTTGCTTCTTCACTATCTGATGCTAAATAAGAAGATTTCAAATCATGCACCAATGCAAAGCAAATGTGGGACAAACTCAAGCTAGTACATAGAGGAGATACAAATGTGCTGAGAGCTAAAGCTAAAATCCTAAGAGGAAAGCTTGATGAATAAGAATGAAAGAAGGAGAGAACATCACTCAATATAGTGGCAGAATCAAAGAATTTGTTAATGTTATCCGAGGAGTAGGAGGAGTACTTGAGGAAGAAACAATGGTAAGTAAAATTCTGAGAACCTTACTGCCTATTTATGCTATTAGAGTATCCACAATTCAAGAAATGAGAGCAGTAGAAAATAACAATGTTACTCTTGATAGTTTGATTGGTAGACTTATTTCATTTGAGATGAACAACTATGACAACTGTGTCTTGCCAACTATTGAGTCTGCATTCAAATCTTCTCTGAAAATAAGCAAATCTAGTCATAAACACACTATGAGAAATGATAGTGAAAGTGATAGTGATGAACAAGAACTTGATGAAATTGAATCACTAATGGATAGAAGATTGCAAGAGGTAAAGGAGGATACAAAGGTAAATTGCCATTGGTCTGTTTTAATTGCAAATAAATTGGACACTTTTTTGCTAGATGCCCTAACAAGAGAAAGGATGAAAGAAACAATGACAAATATTATGAAAATAATTTTGATAGAAGTGATGATTGATAATACAGAAGAAATCAATGCTCTGACAGAAGAGATAACTGAGACTACAAGGACAAAGGAAAGAAGGCTTGTTACCTAGCTCAGAACAAAGCTAAAAATACTGACACCGAATCTCATGAAGATGTTGAGGTAGTATTTGTTTCTATGAAGGATGAATTAGATGAAGAAGAAAGATATATTGAAACTGCACTCATATCTAAAGTTAGAAAGAATGATGTCTAGATTATTGATAGTGGATGTACTCACCACATGACTGGAGACAGAAACTTTTGAATATTATAATGGCACATGAGTTAGGATGGGTAATGACTCACCTTTTCCAGTTGAAGGAAAAGGAACCATCATGTTGAATAATCTGATCAGATGTGAAAATGTATATTGGGTGAAAGGAATTAAATATAATCTATTGAGTGTTTCACGGTTGAATAACATAGGACACCAAGTTGCATTTGAGAACACAAAGGCAAATATCTATAATGGAATAGGAAGGTTGATTGATACTGGTGAACAAAAAAAAGGTAACCTATTCTATCTTGATAACATTGAGACCACTTATTTATTGGCTAGAAATGAAGACATTTGGTTGTAGCATAAAAGTTTATGTCATGTGAATTTTGACAACATGGTTAGGATAAGCAAGAAAATAAAATTAAGTGGCTTACTGAGTATGTAAAAACCCGACCATGTCATGTGCAAGATTTGTCAAAATGGAAAAATGACAAAGTCTAGTTTCAAGAGAAAAACCTACAAATCTAATGATATTCTAGAGTTAGTCCATACTAACTTATGTGGACCAATGATGACAAAGATCTATTATGGTGATAGATACTTCATTCTATTTGTTGATGATTATTCTAGGATGATGATTGTCATGTTCTTAAAAGAGAAATCTAAAGCATTTAAGATGTTCAAATGGTATAAAGCTATAGTCGAAAAGCAAAGTGGAAAGGAACTGAAATGTTTAAGATCAAATAAAGGAGGAGAATTTATTTCTAATTAATTCACTAACTTTTGAAAAGAGCATGGAATTACAAGACAGGTTTCTGCACTGAGAACACCACAACAAAATGGGATTGCTAAAAGGAGAAATAGATCAATTGTTGATTGTGCCAAAACATTGATGATTGAAAAAGGCATCACACAAACATTCTAGAGAGAAGTTGTAAGTACTACTATCTATGCACTGAACTGAGTTCAATTGAAGAAAGACACTAGTAAGACACCTTATGAGCTATGTTATGGATACACACCAAATGTGAGTTGCTTTAGAATTTTTTGGAAGTCAATGTTATATATTGAAATATGATAGAAATGGGAAACTTTACTCTAAAAGTGATGAAGGAATATTTCTAGGATATTCTACCAAAAGAAAAGCTTATAAATGTCTTAACAAATCTTCTAACAAAATCATTGAAAGTGCAAATGTTAAAGTGGATGAATTTTCTAAGAAAAATGATGAGGAAATTAGAAAGGGACCGGAAGACTATAACAAATTTTTCTACATTGAAGAACCTGACACCTTGCCCCAAAAATAGTGTATCGCTACCGAGCAACAAAGCAATGCAACTGAGCATCAAGCTGCACACACCGAAAATAAGGAAATTGCTCACAATGAGGAAATGAGCGATGAAGAGCAAGATGAAGGTTAAAATGATGATCAGAATGATGAACATAAATTTGAACCTGTACTTTCAAAATAAGTCAGAAAACACCATCCACAAGACCATATCATAGGAGACAAAAGAGATGGAATGAGAACAATAATTAAGTCACTTAACACTAGATGTTTGATTTTTGATTTTGAGCCTAAATCTGTTAATACTGCACTTGAGAATCAAGAATGGGTTAGTGTAATGAATGAAGAGATTAAACAGATTGAGAAGAACAAAACATGGACATTAGTACCTAGACTGAGTGACAAAAATGTTATTGGTACCAAATGGATATTCAGAAACAAACTGAATGATAATGGAGAAGTCATAAGGAATAAATCAAGATTAGTATGCAAAGGGTATGCACAAGAAGAAGGTATTGACTATGGAGAAACCTTTGCACCCGTTGCTAGAATAGGAGTAAGAATTCTACTTGCTTCTTCTTTTTTCAAAGGATTCAAAGTATACCAAATGGATGTTAAATCTACATTTCTAAATGGAATACTAGAAGATGAGGTATACATTGAACAACCTAAAGGGTTTGTTGATCCTAACAAGAGGAACATGGTTTGTAGACTACACAAATCCTTGTATGGATTCAAACAAGCACCGAGACCATGGTATGAAAGACTTCACTCTTATCTCATTAGTATTGGATTTGTTAGAACAAGTGATGATAGTAATCTATATTTGAAAGGAGAAACTGATGATAAAGTTTTGATTTCTGAGATATTTGTTGATAATATCATATTTGGAGGTAATTATATGTTATCCAAATCATTTGCTGACAAAATGAGAAAAGAATTTGAGATGTCAATGTTTGGAGAGATCAAATTTTTTCTTGGTCTATAGATTCTACAACAGGGTGCAGGCATCTACATCACACAATCCAAATACATCAAAGAAGTTTTGAAGATATTCAAAATGGAGGATTCCAAACCAATTGGAACACCTATGGAAACTGGATACAAATTAACAAAGGAAGACAAGACAACCGAGGTAAATCATACCTTATATAGATCTATGACTGGCAAACTAATGTATGTTGTACATATTAGACCAGATATAGCACATGCAGTTGGTATAGTTGCAAGATTCTCTGCTAATCCCAAGGAATCACACATGACTGATGTTAAAAGAATTCTTAGATATCTGAAGAGTATCGAAGACTATGGTTTGTGGTATAATAAAAAAGGCAAATTTGAGCTACAAGTTTATACCGATGTTGATTGGGCTAGAAACATAGATGATAGAAAGAGCACAACAGGAGGAGCATTATTTATGGATGATAGACTTGTCACATGGATAAGTAAAAATAAAGTATGCATATCTCAATCAACTACAGAAGAAGAATATATGGATGCTACTACAAATTTCTCTAACATTGCATGGTTCAAGCAATTGCTAAAAGGTATGAATGAAGAAATTCTTGAACCAATAATTATATATTGTGATAATATTAGTTCTATAAACATCTCAAAGAACCATGTGATGCATGCTAAGACAAAGCACATAGCTATTAAGTATCATTACTTGAGGGAACAAGTACAAGAGAAAGAGGTGATACTAGAATATGTAAAATCAAAAGAACAATTAGCAGACATATTCATAAAGCCATTGCCAAAAGATACATTTGAGTACCTGAGGAAAAGACTAGGCGTCTGACCCTTGTCTACTAGTCACTAAGCTAACTAGGAGGCTGCATTAGCCTACACATTATCAGAAGATCAATCATGTTGATGCAAGTTGGGATATGGACTGCAATGACACATCAGAAAGAGAAAGGTACTTATCTACACTGAACACCAGAGATATTGTTGGCTAGTATACAGCTATATTGCTAATGGACAGAAGTATTCAATGATATATTTAAGTTTGGCATTGTTGTCAAAGGGAGAGAGATATTCAGTATAAAATATCTATCATAATCATCAAAAGGGAAAGAAAAGAAATATCCATTAGGGAGAGGAACATTCAAAGGTAGATAAAACATCAGAGAAAGGAGAGAAAGAGTCAGATTCAAAGAAACTACCATCCATCAAAGGGAGAGAATTGGAGAAAAGTTAACACTGTATATCTATCCAAAATAGGGAGAAGATATTCTACAACAAAGTGAGAGACAGAAATCAAAAGATAGAATTGCTACATCTATCCATTGAAGGGAATGAAGGAAAGAACTCTGCAAGAATAAAATTTAAGCTAGAAGAGCTTACTGAGAGTCAGATATTTGAATTGGTTATAGAACAATAAGTTTGGCATGTTCTACATTACATATTTCATATTGAGTTGATATTATGTTACCACCAATGCCAAAGGGAGAGATTGATGAACTATAACTGATTGAATGTTTGAAGATGATAAGTTGATGATCACCGAGCTACAGAAAGTAAATGCAAGACATTAAATCAGTTAATGTATTATATTTTCATTGATGTCAACATAATATGTATGATTTCTCATACACATATTGTCACAACACTTGAAGATCTAAAGTGACAAAGTTTTTGTCATCAGTAAAGGTATACACCGAGTCATAGGGTTACCCAAGAAATAGTGAACATTGAGCAGTTCATAGTGTTGCCCAAAAAAAAGACAACACCAAAGGACAATGTTACCTAAGAGACACAGTGGTAACCGAGATCAGTAGTACCTGAGATCAGTAGTACCCGAGCAAGTGTTACCGAGAAAACTGAGATTTGATGACCAAAATCAACTGGAGTTAGGAAACGACAAAACTACTTAGCTGGCAGAGCTATATTTAGAGTTAATTGATTGATTACTTTATTTTCATCGACCAGTTGAACTAAGGATAAGAAGAAGATTTAAAGCTAGTTTTATTCACAGATTTCAAGGAGAAATATATGGAATAAAACTAAAGCAAAGATTTAAAGATTAAAGCAATACATGGTGAGATTTACGGATCAAGAAGTAATCTACGTCAAGAACAACAAAGACAAGGATATTGAAATGGTGAAATCATGTCTATATAAAGATACAAGTAATTCATTATGAAAGAGGAATGTTGAATATAATTTGGGTGAATATAGAAGTCTTCATGCAGATCTGATCATATAGGCTGAAGAACAGAGCCAAGAATTCTGATGCAGGACCATCTTGGGTCTTTGGCAATCCTGTTCAACCAAAAACATCTTTACTTCATTCCTTAATCTATTCTCTGTTGCTCGGCATGTTTGTTCTCTATTGCTCAGCATGCTTTCTAAGTAGCTCGGTCTTGATTATGATTCTATTTCCCGAATCATCTTTGGCTGAGGTGTTATGTTGCTCAGTCGTGCTTGTGCTGAGGTGGTTTATTTCGGAGTTGGAGTTGTTGACTGTCTTCTTCATTTAATTTTTGCATCTGGACTTATTTGGGATCTATCTTGGGATCTGTGTGGACCTAAATCTGGGTCTCTCCTTTGGGTTTTGAGTGTCGACTTCCTTGTTGGTCTCTTGTATATATTCTTTTGTATGTTCTTAGTTTGAGAGAGTCTTAGAGCAAGAAGGCAAATGTTAAGATATTAATGATCTAAGATCTCTGTTGTATGAAGATCGAATTGTAATACATTTCTTTGTATATGGTCGTAACTAGGAAGGCCTTACAGCCTGGCATGTATTAAGTTTGATCAGTTAATGATAAGATTACTGCATTTCTCTTCTCTCACTATTTTGTCATGTTAATTCTGCATTATATCTGCAAGATGGATGGTTTTGGGTGTGCCCTAGGCCCCATCATCATCCTCCTTTGCATCAGGTGGTATCAGAGTGAGTTGAGATATGTGGATGCTTCATGTAAACTCTAAAGATATTTTTTGTAGGGTGGTAGGTTGCGATCTGACCTACAATTACAGAGAGTTTTAAGATGGTTTGCAGGAGAGGAAATGTTGATCAAGGTCTGGCTGATATGCTTAGATAGATGGTTGCAAGATTGGAATTTTTTGAAATAGCCCAACGTAGAGGAAGAAATCTTGAAGATGTTAGTGATGATGAATTTGAAGAGGTTCAAGGTGAAGTTGCACCTGCACATGTGATGGACCAGGAAGAAGAGAGATTCCTAAGAGCCTTGACAAGTTTGAAATCCACACCTCAGTTTAATCCTCCTAAGTATAGTGGAAAGTTAGATTCTGATGAATTGATTGACTGGATCACTGAGATGGAAAAATATTTTGAATATGAGAATGTTGCAGAAGACAAGAAGGTCATGATTTCAAGCACCAAGCTGAAGGGTCATGCATCCTTATGGTGGGAACACCTAAAATTAAATAGAAAGAAGAAAGGTAAAGACAAAATCAAGGTATGGGATAAGATGGTGAACAAATTAAAAGGCAAGTTTTTTCCTTGTGATTATCAAATTAACCTAGTTTAGAGAATGAAAAGTTTGAAGCAGAAGGACAAATCAGTCAAAGACTATACTAAAGAATTTTATAGATTGGACATCAGATCTGGACATGTTGAAGATGAAGTAGAAAGAGTTGCAAGATATCTAAATGGCTTGAGGATTTCTATACAAGGTGAGATCAGCCTGATCAAGATGGAAGGCATTGAAGAGGCATATCAATTTTCCCTAAAAGCTGAAGAAAAGTTGAACAGAAGATATGAACAAAGACAAAGAGGTAGAGGTGGAAGATTCCCTAGAGGAAGAGGTAGATCTCATGGTGAAAATAGTAGATCTGAACTAGACAAGTCAAATATAGACACTAGTCAAGACAAAGGAAAGACTAAATGGAAAGGTGGAAATTCATACCGAGGAAGAGGTAATTACTCCAGAGGTGGTTATAGCATAAGAGGGTTCCAAGTAACTTGTTACAATTATGGTGAAGAAGGACACAAATCCTTTGAGTGTACACATGCAAACAAGAAAGGTGGTAGCAGTAGCAGAAATGCTTTGATTCAAGAAGAGACATACAATGAACTTGAAAATAACCTCATGATCAGAAGGATACTACGGAGTGAGAAAGATAAGCAAGATCCTATCAGGAAAATTTTGTTCAAAACTAGATGTAGAATTGCAGACAAAGTTTGGAAAGTCATTTTTGACAGTGGAAGCTCAGAAAATCTGGCATCAGAAGAAATGGTCTCAAAGTTGCAGTTGGAGAGGATGAAGCATCCAAAACCCTATCAGATCTCATGGATAAAAGATGAGCACACATTAATGGTAAGTGAACAATGTTTTGTGAATCTGAAAATTGGAAAGTACTATGATAAGGTGTTATGTGATATTATGCCAATGGATTGTTGCCATATTTTGGTGGGTAGACCTTGGCAGTATGATAGACATGCTATACATGATGGAAGGTTGAATAGATATTCTATTTGGGTTGATGGTAAGAAACAAATTTTGTTACCTTTGGTTGAAGAATCTGTTGATGAGTTATGTACATCTATGAAAGTTTGTCTGATGGAAGGTAGACAATTTGTTAAAGATATGAAAAGAGATTATATTTGTTATGCTCTGATTCCTAACAAACCAAGTAAGAATGCAGAAGATGACATACCTATAGAAGTTAAGAAGATGCTGACTAAATACAAATAAATCATTTCAGATAATGTACCTGATGGTTTGCCACCAATACGAGATATCAGTCATTGTATGGATCTAATTCCTGGAGCTAGTTTACCAAACAAGACACCTCATCAGTTAACACTAACTAAAAATGAAGAGCTTAACCAAAAAGTTCATGAATTGTTGAACAAAGGCTTAATCAGAGAAATTTTAAGTCCCTATGTAGTACCTGATGTGTTGGCACCTAAGAAGAATGGAGAATGGAGAATGTGCACTAATTCTAGAGAAATAAATAAGATCACAGTCAAGTATAGGTTTCATATACCAAGAATGGATGACATAATGGATTGTTTGAGTGGAGCAAAGTATTTCACCAAAATTGATTTAAAGAGTGGATATCATCAGATCAAAATCAGAGAAGGTGATGAATGGAAAACTGCTTTCAAGACAAAGGAAGGTTTGTATGAGTGGTTGGTTATGCCTTTTGGTTTAACTAATGCACTCAGTACATTTATGAGGCTGATGAATGAAGTTCTGAAGAAATTCTTGAATAAGTGTGTGATTGTATACTTGGATGACATTTTGATATTTAGTAAAACTAGAGAAGAAAATCTGATACATATAAGACAAGTGTTACATAGATTAAAAGAAGAAAAGTTGTTGATAAATCTGAAGAAATGTTCCTTCATGAAAGAAGAGTGGTGTAGGAGCACCCTGGAGATGCCAAGAAAATATGGTAGTCTCTTGTTATTTTGGTGTGCTAGTGTGTGTAAGACCCTCTAGTAGGGCAATTTAATTATATAAGGTCATGTTGACCAAGAGTAGTTTAGGTAGTTTTCATTTTATGCTTCTTTTCTTGTGTAATTAGCTCTTTTTGGATCTATTTAATGTGGTTTACTTGATGATGTCATCAAATGTTAGGATGATTTCATACAGGGTTTTTAGGGTCCTTAGGTACCCTAGGTGGTCTAACTAAGGTTAGATAAGGTGGATTGGTGGAGTAAACACTTAGAAAGTGTTTGTTGTCAAAGTTGCTGACAACTTTTGTTGTCTAGAGGGATTTCGAGGTGTTAAGAGTTTTTAAACCCATAGAAGGGTTGGAACATGGGGGTTAACCATATATAAGGTGGAAAAACCCTAATTGTGAGGGTGGAAATCATTTTTGTACAGACTGTTATTATGGAGCCAGGAGTTGGAATGAGATAACAGCAGATTGAAGCATTTTATGGTTTTTTTTTGCATTGGATGGATTGAAACTATGACTGTGACTATTGGATATCATTGTTGTATATGATTCAAATCTTTTTCATTAGATATTTTTCTTTGGAATTGTTTCTTCTTGTAGTTTTCAAATTCTTTTTGTTTTGGACTGTTTGTTGTCCCGTTTTGAGCAAGGGGCAGAGATGTGGACCTAACTCCACTTCCCACCACTGGTTCTGTACAGCCATCTGGGAAAGAGGACTAGGTCTATGGGGCTTCAATACTTTGGAAGGAGGATCTCTCAAAGTGTTGGCATGCATTTTTAAACACTTGCCCTAGGCGAGCTAAGTTGATAGCCCGGTTAGAGGAAGCAAGTGACAGCAAGTTTAAAGGTTGCAGAGGGTGTTCTCATGAGCCAAGAAGGCCATGGAAGTGTTGAGACATGTTGTGCAGGTAATCATGATTAAGGAGGAGTGCCCATGATCCCACTTTGCTAAGGTTTGAAGCCCAAGACCCAAAACTGGTCTAAACACAAGAAATGTGCCAAATTCTAAAAATAGGGTGTATGGACAGTTCCAGGCTAAGGGACCTAGAAATTCCTTGTGGGTTTTTGCCTTACCTAAAGGCTACCACAAAAGATTAGGGTGTTCTTTGAGAGATTTTTTTTGTTTTCAAGGTTTCCTAAAAACTAGGAGGCCTAATTGTGCAAAAAGGCTACAAGGCCATAATAGTGGGAAATTTGAACTCGATTGTGTTGTCTGACTTTTAGTCACCCATTTTTTTGGCATTATTGGAGTCATACGGTCATGTCAAGTCAGTCTGGTTATGTCTAGGTCTAGGTCCCCTCTAGGATAGGAAATCTTTGTCGGGTTTCCCTTCCATTGCCTTCTTGCTTCAAATTGGGAGGGATGTTTAAAAAGTCTTTATGTTGGGTAGGTTATAGATCCAAACCCGGCAAGGATTGTGTGCTCCTATTAATGATCTTTTTCAAGCAAGTTGGTGATTGAAATCATATGGATTCAGCTGGACAACATCATATGGC
>MU224951.1:16165743-16196272 GCA_018584345.1 Thuja plicata | reverse complement strand
TCAGTCTACCAATTAAACTATCAAGAGTAACTGTATTGTTTGCTACTGCTCTCATTTCTTGAATGGCAGAAACTCTAATAGCATATACAGGCAGTAAGGTTCTTAAGATTTTACTTACCACTGTCTCATCTTCAAGTGTACCTCCAACTCCTCGTATAGCATTGACTACTTCTTTTATTCTTGTGTTGTACTATGTGATGTTTTATCCTTATCTCATTCTGAGATCATCAAATTTTCCTCTAAGGCTTTCTACCTTGGCTCTCAGAACATTTGTATCACCTCCATGTACAAGCTTCAGTTTGTCCCTTATCTTCTTTGCAGTTTTGCAATCCTTTAGATCTTCAAATTCAGCATCAGAGAGTGAGGAAGAAAGCTCTATCACCATGTATTTGTGTTCATGCTTCTCTCTCAATTGATCTACTATTAATGATCCTATGGGAAACAAATATTTAGTATCTAGGAATTGAGTAACATCATTGCCAATACCTGATAAGTGGAGTCTTATTCTTCTCTACCATGAAGCAAAATTATCTCTGTTCAACTTGGGCACATCTAGTCTATTCATCTTGTGATCTTTGGCTTAGGTCTTGAAACCTTCCTTCTAAGCACACAAGCTCTGATACCAATTGTTAGTAATAAATGAGAGGGGGGGTGAATCAGTGGCCTCAAACTAATCCTTAAATCAACCCTTCAACTCTTATAACCACTAATTATTTCTCAAGTTATGTTTGTCCTACAAGATGAATGCCTTGAACAACTTATATCAACTTACTACTTGTCGGATTGCTCTATTAAACCTTCTTCTTAATGTTTACTGATAAGAAGTTATCCATTTACTGAAATACAGTAAATATGCATAGTATATCGATAAATCCAGAATGAATTATGTAAGATATAAAATAGTAAAGAAATATATCATACACACATATAACACATGGATTTTAATGTGGAAACCCTATTAAGGGAAAAAACCACTGGGACCTGTACCCCAAATTTTCACTATTTTGAACTGAACCCTGTTAGGATCCAACCCTGTTAAAGGTTACAAACACACTATTAGGTGTGACCTTGTTAGAGGATTTTACACATATAGGTTGTCACTTAGTATCAGGCATCTAATGCTGTCATCCTTGAATCAGCCTCTCTCTTAGACTATCAATAGGCATTGGGCATATCCAATGCTACTTTCATGAATCAACCTTGTTGACACTCCTTGGGATGTACCTCAATATATAGAAGAGTGTTAAGTCTTGCTCTGTTAAGAAACTTGATGATTCAATGGCTAAAATGAAACAAAATAACCTGTTTCTAATGTAACTTGAATTGCAGATTTTTAGATCTATTTAAGTACATTACCTCTCTGGTCAATGTATCAATTACATTATTTTGCGCTCCATATTTTCTTCTCTGTGATGTTGTGCTTATTTTTCATCGGTGTCTACAAAATTCCTTAGCTCTCCTTCAGCTTGATTGATTAGTACTGCATGAAGTTGTTCTTCATAAGTTTCTCTTTAGCATCCTCTTTCTATTCACTCCCCTTAATCCCCTTTTCATGTGATACGAAAAATGAATCAAGCTTGTCTCTTATATAGACATGATATTCATTGTTTCTTGATTCTTGATTCTTGATTCTTGATTCTTGATTCTTGATTCTTGGCATAAAAAACAATCCAGCGAATTTGATTTAAAGCATAACTCCTGATTTTTCTCATAGTTATCTTCATGCCAACTGTATAAATCAGCTTTAAATCAATTACTTAACTCTGGTCGAATAAAAAAAAAGAAAACAACCAGTTAAGTCTATCTTTAGCTCTTGCTAGCTAGATATTTTGTCATTTTTTGAACTCTCTATTCCATCGGTCAACTCTTTAGTTATTCATTGGTTACAATTGCCAGTTCTGTCGGTGTGACTCCAGTTAGCTTTGGGATCTCCGTCGATCGGGCATCATTGGATTTTTACTCGTCAAGCAACTCTATTTTTAGCTCATCGCGCATCCTATGGTTTGCTTTGTTGGGCAACACTGTATTCAGCTCATCGGGTATGACTGTGACTTTTCTTCTTTGCCTTTACTAACGGTGTGCACTTCATCAGTGTTATCTGTCACTTAGTGAATACTTGACTTTTATGCATTTCTGAAAGCATAACCTTTGTTCCATTGATTCTTTGAAGTCTTTGGCATTATGTACATAACCATATAGATGATATCAAGTTGACATCAATGACAATACAAACCATTAACTGATTTAATTCCTTGCATTATCTTCAACTTAACATTATCAAACATTTAATCATTTACATGTCATCAGATATATATTTTTTCAATCATTCTTTAATAGTATCATGGTCATAAAGTGGAACTTTATGGAATATATATCCAACAATATTCATTCCTCCAGATTGAATCAGCATAGTAAGAATATTTTCAACCATTAGAGAATCTTCATCTAATGAAACAGGAGAAGAAACTTGCTCCTCATCACCAGTAGTAGCTTGTACACCATCACCTACAATTTCCTTCTACTCTTCCTCTTCACTGTGACTTGGAACAATCAACAAAGCAAAGAAGATCTCCAGATCCATTCTTCTAACTTTATTTTATTTCATACTTTAGGACAAAGCCTCTACATAAATCTTCCTTATCCTTTTAAATTTACCTTTTTCTTTCCCTATATTGACACCAACATACAGTTCTTCCCCGACGTCAATCTTTACAACATTGATATAACTTGGAAATTTGATTAATTTATCAATAACACTCATGCATTCTTCCTTGGTAGTGTCATATGACAACTAAGTTTCCTAAAAAATTCCAGGCTCTACCACTTCTATGTAGTAGAAATCCATATCAACGTAGAAGAAAACATCATCCTTAAACTAGTCAATAACCTTGAGAGGAATTTGGTTCCTCGGACACAAATTGTCCTTCAACTCATCAAAGAATATTCTAAAATCAACAATATTGTTATCCAAACTATCAAAATGCATCTTAATTTTTGAACCAATAGATATAGAATTTCTCCAATCCACATTCCAAAGCATCAACATAGCATTCAGAAAGTAAAAGATTAAACATATAATTAAGGAACCATACTGAAATAGATAATGTTCATTCTTTGTCAGATTTAAGTTGTCAAATAATTGCCTCCTTATTGTCTCACACAAATCATAAACAAAAATATCATTAAGCATTCTGTAGGCAACATAAACTCTTATTATTGAACATGAACCTTCTCTATTTATGTAGTAAACTTTGTATGGTATTCCCATTGTAGCATATGTAACCCCTAAATTCTTAATTATGTCGATTCTCAGGACCCTACCACCAAATATAATTCCAGGAAATTTATTTACCTCGACATTTATCACTAATTTGAGCACTAACACATCTTTTGTAGCACAAAGCCATGCCAAAGCCCTTAGGGCATCTTTCATAATATGATACAACTTATCTAGCTAGATGTATTTTCCATATAGTCTACTCAATCCCATTTGTACAACATAATCATCTTCAAACATTAGAAAATTACTTCATGCATCCAAAAACTTGTGCCCTAACCCAACATAAGTATTCTTAAACTGTAAAAGCTTAACTAAATGATTTTCTATGAACTTCCTCAATTTTCCATGATCATACTCCTCCAAATTTACATGAATATATTGAAAAATATCTTCCTTGTAAACAAATCTTCCATAACTCTTAGAAAAATTACCATTCAAATACTTTCCAGACAAAACAAATAAATTCTTATTATGAAGAAGTCTAGGTTCATCACTTATACTTACCAGTTTTTCTATCTATAACACACAATTTCTTTTGTACTCCTTTTTTATTGAAATATCCAAATCACAATTGCGTAAATGATCATAAATGACTAATTATATACTATCACTGACAACACCATAAAAAGGATGTATAGTTTATCAAACCATACGTTCACCTTTTTGAACCACAAAACAAAAATCTTATCTCTAGAAAATTCTTCAAGCCTTATTTCCATGCAGAGGAGATACTCAACATCCAACCTAAAGGGGGAAACTGATTTGCATGAAAACTATTAGAATTATTGTAGCACACACAACTGAGAGTGGGGGTGAATCAATTGTGACCAGAAACTCAAGACCTTTAACCAAATTACCAACTTAATCTCAGATCCAAATGATAAACATGAATGCAATAACATAACTAAGTAGAAAATAGATAACACCAATATTTTTGAGGTGGAAACCAGGTTAGGGGAAAACCACGGTAGGGATCAAACCCAAAGGATGAATGTACTCTATCAAAATCACTATACCCAATTATGAGTATAAGAAATGTGAATGCACATGCATTCAAGCACACTACCTAGAGCTCATTGCTCAAATACAACAAGGGATTCAACCCAAATGAAGGCTCACTACCTTGCAACAATCTCTGATCTCAAATCATAAAGGATATATTTTCCAAACTCACAAACTGACAAACAACATCTTTGATATGCCAAAACAATTCCAATGAAGTACATTAAATCTCTGCCTTAATTGCATATTCCACTCATACCTCTTCTCTTCAGCATTTCTTATCCACCACACACACTTGCAATCACAAATGATTACATTTTTATAGACATTACATCAATTTATCTCAACTAGGTCATCTAGGGACCTAATTACAAGATATTAATTCAATACAACTCAATACACAATGTGATCCATTGAATGTCAGACAAGACATAGCAATGATCCATAAAAATATCTTTCAACACTCTCCAAATCCATAAATCACACCATGATCCTTCGCAACATGCTACGCCATCATGTCGGCCAAGAAAAATAAGAACATTAACATGCTACATAAAAATACTCAATTTTGATGACATAATCAAATGTGATCCATCAACATGAATAGGACATGATCAAGAAACATCAACAAGAAACATGAAATACCAAGACATCAACATGAACAACTCTATCTCATAAGTCATACTCATCTCTGCACTATTCATCAGGAACACTAATCAACAACCACTGTCATAAAAGAAAAATAGCTTTTCAACATCCAAATCATGAACCACTCAAGCTGAGGACACACATCCATGTCCTGAAATCACCACCAGATTAGAAACCAATAATATTGTGTAATTGATCCACACCAATCCAATAAGTGAAACATTGTCACTTCCTGAACAACCAAAATACCATACTTTGATAAATCCTTCA
Organism: Thuja plicata; assembly: GCA_018584345.1. NCBI lineage: Eukaryota > Viridiplantae > Streptophyta > Pinopsida > Cupressales > Cupressaceae > Thuja > Thuja plicata. The sequence goes on along the minus strand of MU224951.1, from coordinate 16,191,072 downwards.
TAGCTCACTCAAATCATTATGTGAACCCCTGCCACTTAAACAGAATCAAGTAAAAACATCCCTTAACACATTTCCAGCTTCACAATGTCTGATATTCAATACAGTAGTCATACCACATAAATCATATCACTGCACATATCATGAACATTATCACCAATAATAGGAATATGTTGACATTAATTACAAAACATTAATGCAAGAACATATATGCATAATCTCAACAATATCTCAACAAAAACTCCCCATCAAAACTTGCATTCTAAGTCATTTATTCAAAAGAGGGAACAATGCTTAGAATGGATGTCAGACCACCATCAAAATTATCTTCTGATATCTTCATCAGGTATGTCTTGCTCTTTCCTTTTGACTCTTTTGTAACCATCGAACGGTCATCCTTTTGTGTTGATGTTTTGTATAGCTATGGTGAGGGTCATAAGTGTTAACATAGGAGACCACTACACATTATGTTTTTTGATGGTGAATGTGTGACTATCTCAGAAAATACAGTCTCAGTATAGGGACCATATCTCACAAATCCACCATTGGATATTTTTTAAGTTTGGATATGTTTGTGAAAAAAAAAATTTGAAGAATCTAACCAGAGCGATTGGAGAGAAATTGTGGGGTTCAAAAGGTATGATGGACTATGTACGGGTCTATGTGAAATTCCTAAAAGTAGCTTTCATTAAAAAGATATATTAATTTGTTATGATAGTGGTCAAGTATTAACAAAGAAGAATGTATTCAAGGAAGTGTGTCTCTTTCTAGAAAGAAAGAATTAATTATATAGTGTCACCTATCTTGGTGAAAACAAGTCATTTCAAAAGAAGACATGAGTATTGTTCAATGATATAAGAGTGGGAATTGTACATTGTGGGGGGAATAATAACTAATGTTACATTTCCATTTGAACCATCCTTAATGGAGAGTGATAAAATGGTGATCATCCACTCTAGGTTGTCACTCTGCATGAAGGTCGTTGATATGGATAGCACAAACAACATTACGATCTCTTGCAGTGTGTCCATCGCAAACAACTTCAAATTTTGATGAGAGTTGATATTTATTATATGGGCTCATCTTACAAAAGAAAATATTTGAAACTTAAGATAAGTATTCCATGTTTTATAATGCACATGAATTATTGAGCTTGAAATTTATGCTATAATATTGGCTAGTGAAATCTTGTATGCTTCTATCTTTGGTATTTACGTATGAGATAGTTTAGTTTATAAGCTATTTGTAATCTCTCTCTAACATACCTTTAGGATAGAAGAATAAGAAATTGTTTTCAGAGGGATTATAAATCTTCATAGGTAACTGTGGATGAGGAGCTAAGAAGATTGATATCAGACTCAGAGGGAGTTTAACAGATCATCTTAAGAAATCTTAGATGATCAACAGATTGATATCTGCTCAATGAGTTCTTCTCTATGAGAGAAGTTCGAGGTGAAATCCCTTGTTTTCACCCTTTTCACTGAGGCATGATGGATTTTGTGTGTGTGAATCTATATTTTAATGGGCCCAACCCCTGTGTAAATCACAAGGAAGTGGCGACTTCCAAATGATTATCACTTGTATTTGTAAGAGTTATTGAAAGGTGATGATCTCACAATAACTTGACCTTCTATTGTGATAGACATCTTGTGATGGTTGAAACATATCATAATAGATAGAAATTGTGGATAGAATCACCGATTGAGGCAATCCACTAGGGAACTTGTGGATAGAATCGCCGATGGAGGCAATCCACACGAGAGCTTGTGGATAGAATCATTGATGGAGGCAATCCACATGAGAGCTTGTGCATAGAATTGCCGATGGAGGAAATCCACTTGAGAGCTTGTGGATAGGATCACCGATGGAGGAAATCCACATGAGATCTTGTGGATAGAATTGTTGAAAGAGGCAATCCACATGAGAGCTTGTGAATAGAATCACCAATGGAGGCAATCCACCTGAGAGCTTGTGGATAGAATCGTTGATGGAGGCAATCCACCTAAGAGCTTGTGGATAGAATCGCCAATGGAGGAAATCCACCTGAGAGCTTGTGGATATAATTGTTGATGGAGACAATCCACATGAGATATTTTTGATAGAATCTTTGATGCAGGCAATCCACATCTTGAGACTATGTTTCTATTGATTACATCATGAGGATGATGTTTTTAATGCTTACATCATATGATTGATGTTATCAAGTATCATATAAGTGCTGACATTGGATTGATTTATCCTCCCTAAATAAGAGGGAGGGTTGATGTTTTGTATATCTATGGTGAGGGTCGTAAGTGTTGACACAGGAGACCACTACACATTCTGTTTGATCATCCTCCCTAGCTAAGAGGGAGTGTTAATGTTTGTAGCTTCATTTGTATGATCATTAGAATACATATAATATTTGTTGATTAATAATAATATAATATATATGTTATATTATTATTAATCATATGAAATTTAGTATTAAATATTAAATTATTATATTATTCTTAATTAATAATTGATTTATGAAACATTAAAAGATTGATTAAATTATAATTAATGGGAAGAGACATGTCCTTTCTTATAAATAATAATGAATAGACATGTCCCATGAAGGGACATGTCTCTCCTAGCCTCATTTCCAATATAAATGAAACAGAGATTATTGCATTTGAAAACACATACAACATAGAGTGCTATTACATTTGCAACTATCCTAAAACTTAACATTTTGACCCATATTTTTGCAAAACCTTGCAATATGTCCTATCATGTTACTATTATAGAAAACCTTACCATTCTTCTTCATTATATCAGTTCTATTCTTCATGACATTGTTATTCATTCCACATTCAATCATTTTGTGTCCATATCTATTTCAATCATAGCATCATTGAAGTTATTAATGATTCTATTCATATCCATTCTACTTTTGCATTGAAAATCCTTATGTTTGAACTTATTGCAAAGATAAAATATTCCATTAAAAATATGACTTTTTCTGACTTCTACATTTATTAGTTGTGTACCCTACTTTATTGCAAGAAAAACAAACTTCGTAAAAAGATGGATACCTCAAATGAATAGGAGAAGGTCTCTGATTGAGATTCATCATCCCCTTTTTGTCTTATGCCTACTTTTAGTCTACTAGAAACCTTTTGTCTTCCACCATTTTTCTTTATTTTCTCTTTCTTTCTTCAGTGTTCTTCAATAATGCATATTCCACATTGTTCTTCCCACCTTTTAATTTTCAGAGTTCCATTTTGAGTTTCTCAACTTCAATTTGCATAATTGCACACTCCCTATTTTTCTCATCAAGCTTTGTAGCAAGTAATTCACTTTTATCTTCCATTTTTGACCTTTTTCAAATTTTTCCCTTGACATATTTTAACTCCTTTTCCATTCTAGAGAATTTTTCTATCTTTTCATTCAACTTTTCATCGAGATCTTCTATTTCCTTATTTGCATCTTCCAAAAGTATTTTTTGAAACATAATCTTGTCCTTAGCCTTCTTCAAATTAAATCTGGCTCTATCCAAATCAGCCAAAGAAATCCTTAGCTGACGATCCATATTGACATCCTCATCCCAAACACTTTTTTCATTTATGTCATTTAGATCTTCTTCAAACATGGTGTTCAAGACCCTGAATCAACCTTAGATGGTTAAGTTCTTCAAGAGGAACCTCGCTCTGATACCAATTATTGAACACACACCAGATGTTGAGAGGGGAGGGGGGTGAATCAACATAAACAATAGCTTTTACTTATATATTAAACCATCAATGTTACCCACCACACAACTTATTAAGTGAATAAAGAACTAAAATAATAACACGTGAATACTAAGATTTTTATATGTAGAAAACCCAAACTGGGAAAAACCATGGTGAGCACTTGCTCACAAAGATAAATCACTAATATATAGTCTAATTACAAAGATAGTAGGAGCTCACTTATCCATACTTGTTACCAGAGGCTCACTACTGATACAACATTGAATATAGATAGGAGCTCATTGGTTCAGACTTGAAAATAGAGGCTCACTACCAAAGTAACAAGATACATAAAAGAACTTGTGCACCCAAGACACAATATCCTAGGGACAAGATACAACAACTCTCCTTGATAGATAATAATAATAAATTATCATTATAATATAGTTGTCCTGCACAACTCTGTCAACTTTAGAAACACATCGTCCTCTACTTCTCTGTCGCAGTCTCAAATAGATATCACATAAACTAAACTCTTCTCTTCCAAAAATTCATTTGTAGATCTTTAATTTCTCTCTCTCAACACTCTTACCTTTTTCCAAAGCACATATTGTTCTTATACACAAGAGAGTTCATTGGAACTACAACAAGTTCATCCATGCCCAAATAAAATTAAAATAAAATTACAAGTCGACCATGTCAACAAAAAATTACAATAAGGTCCAATGCCAAGAGAATCTAGACTAAAACATAGGTCACACATAACATGAAACCATCCAGATAAGAGATAAAAATTAAATACAATATGGGTCACACATATCATGAACCCATCCAAATAAGATATAATCATTAAATGCAATACCTAGACCAAAAATATGAAGCGTGATCCTGTTGGATGTTGTTGGAATCAATCACTTCTGATGTTGTTGGCATTCATGTTTTGTCACTGATGTCAACATATGTTTCTTTGGAGGAAGATCAGACTGGTTATTACTGTTGTATGATGACTGACGGAAGTGTACAAATATTGTATGACTGAATCATAATGAGCGAAGATGATGATATGTAGAAGGATGTATGGTGATCTTATGTCTAAGGTCGCTTGGCTTAATAGTGTATATTGGATGAGTTACAAATGTTTTAGTGAAGATCAGATACTGGAGTGTGATAGTGATGTTTGATAGAGTGAGTATTTGTGTTTTGAGTATATCTTATGAGCGATGATGATTCAGGTTATGTGAGCTTAAGGGATGACAAAAGACATGTTAAGAAAAATTTTTTATGGGTTGCAAGTTGTATGATTTTTGGTGACGTCAGTTGTGGTGTGTATTATGGAGGAGACCTATTTGGGGCCGAATTTAGATATGTAATGAGTATTGTGGATTACGAGCATGGATTATAGATCTTGGATTATATTTGATTAATTGTAATTTATTTTTACTTGTTATAGGTACCATTTGTATCTTAGCAATGGGTTAAATAATTATTTGTATATTGGGAAAGCTTAATTGGCCAACCTAATCAATTATTGTAATAGGGTATATATGAGAGATATTTTCTTTTGAAAAGAGGTATGCATGGAAGAGGCAAATTAAGAGACAAAGAAGTTTGGAAGATGCAATCTTGATTATCTGATGGATGTAGAGTAGAGGATGTGATTATGGTACTTCATTGGAACTGACCAAGCAAAGACAGTTGCTATCAGATAATTCACTGGATTGTATATTTTATATATGCACTTGTATTTTAGACTGTAAGTACTTAAGGGTGGCTTTAACCTTCTTTAGGCAGTGTGCCTGTGCAGTGAGCCCACTATTTCTCTTGAATCCTAACAAGGTTTGTCCTTTAACAAGGACTATTTATTGTAATGCATTAATAAGCTCCTAACAGGGCTATATATTTTAAAAGGGATACTATACTCTCAGTACATTACTTTTGGGTTCTAATTCCCACTAGGGTTTTACCTTTAATAGGGTTTCCTTGACAAAAAAGGATTGTGTTATTGTGTTGGCATTTACTATGTTATCATTTGTATTAAATTTTTGGTTTATAAAGTTTAATTTTTAATAATCATTCTCACAAATTATTCACCCCCTCTCAGTTGTGTTGGTGGACTGTTATTCCTAACAATTGGTATCAGAGCTATTCTTCCTTAGAGAGAAATCTTAATAGCTTGAGGTGATCCTAAAGATGGCTTACTATAGGAAGGATATTCTAAAATTTGATCCTAAAAACTTTGATAGTTGAAAGAACAAGATGATAACAGATTTTCTATGTTTGGGAATCAACTACTTGATGATTACTAAGAAGAAGAATAGATGAAAGCTAAGGATAAACTGGATAAAGCTACTGAAGATGAAAATAATTTATTCTCATGTAACATGGTCGCAAGAGAAGCATTGATTAGTGCACTTTCTAAAGGTAAGTTCACAGAGGTAAAAGATTTAGATTCTACACATGAAATTTAGACAAGATCGGAAGCACTGTATGAAGAGATAAGTTTACAAAGCAGACAAAGTTAAAGAACTGGAAGACAAAGATGGAAACATTAAAAATGAAAGATGATGAGAACATAAGAGCATATGCATGGAGAGTTAGTAAAGTTGTTACTAGCATCAAGAACTTTGGAGGTACTTACTGTATCATCTTAAAATGGAAGCACTTCCATTTTGGTAGGTTTACAACCCTTGTTTAGTACATTTTCATATTAGATTTGTATTTAGGATGCACATGCACTTGATTCTACATTTCTAGGTGAAATTAGGGTTAGGGTCCTTTTGGGTCCTCCTTAATCTCCCTTTTCTATAACTCCATTTTTGGGTAGAACCTATGTATTGGCTCTCCTAAACCTTCATCATACTTACACTCTGGCCTTTGTGCCTCTATCCAACACCCTGGTGTGTTTTCTCACCTTCCTGGGTCCCCTGTTGACCTAGGTTTCCTACAGAGTTTCCAAGGAGATCTGCCTGAAACCTCAGGTCAGGGTTGAGGTCGACCTTGAACTAGGTCAGGATCGAGGTTGACCTTGACCTCTGTCAGGTGGTGGTCCCCGCTTTCAAATCTGGAGCCTATCGGGGTTCTAAAACTTAAAATAGGTCCCCAGGTGTAGATGTGGAAGTGTTTTCCCTGATATTCAAATTAATACATCCCATCCTTGGTTGGTGATTGTAATTGGACCATAATTCAAGGTGAAATTTGAATTTGGGTCCCTTGCATTGCCCTAGGAGGTCTATATTGAGATCTCGATATAAACACTCTCTCTTGCCTTCATTTGGACATGAAAAAGAATCGTAAGATGATATGATGTGATTATGATTATGACATGATGATGATGCAAGAAAGAAAGAGGACAATATAGAAGGACACGACATCATGATGCATTAGGACATACAAGCATTTTTGTGGACAAGCCATTAAGGATCTTCTTTGGAGCAAGAGAGACATCTTCTTTTCTTCCTTCTTCTTGGATCTACCATTTTCAACCTTCAAGCATTCAAAGGAAATTATCATGGGGTAGAAACTACAGATTGTGAGTTTGGTAGGAAAACTTTAGCCTTGGGGGCTTTGTATGCTTTCTTTATCATATTCAAATCTATGCATTGCTTTCTCATTTTCAATTTGTTAGGGTTTTTAATCTAGAAGATTAGATCTTGACATTACACATTCAAAGCTCTTTCCAAGAGAAACACACACACATACATTCTATTATATTCGGCTATTTGTGGAGGTAGAGATCACCAAAATGGGGGTTTGACTAAGGCAAAACCCTATATAGCCACCCCAAAACCCCTCTTTTTTAGATATTTGCAAGTGTTGTTTCGGGTGTTACAGGTTCAGAAATAATGAATCAGAGTACAGATCTGGATACCCTTTTTAGCAAACTTTTGGGATCCAAAAATAGAATTTCAGTCTGAGACTTTTTAGGTCGATTCTTCCCTATGACACAATCAAAAATTCTGGTCAATGGTGACATTGACTTGAGGGTGCAAACTGGAACTGTGTCAGAATGAAAAAACATTTTTGGGTTTTGTTTGTCTTTGTGTTTCTATTCCAAATCCAGCCTTGTATTTTCCAAAAACTCAACACAGGCTTCATAAAATGGCATTTTCAGATTTGTTATTATGTGAGGTAGGTATTTTACTCCATTAATCTTTGTTCTCATCCATTATCAAATAAAATTTAAATGTAAAGGGTTAAATCATGGCATAGGTCTCTTTTATATACAAATATCTATTATGAAAACTCTATGTAGGAGATCATCCACATATTTTCCTCTTTACATTTTGGTGAACCCATGATAGACAACTCTTTCTCTTTGGTGTTATATTTATATTTCATATTAGATATTGCATGCATATAGAAGTAGGAATTGCGAGCACCAGCAGTAGTGACTTAAGAGAAGAACTTGGAGAACATGCTGATGAATGGGAACAGATACAAGGAGAAGAAACAAAGCTAGATGAAATTGTGGCCTTGATCGCTAGAAGAGAAAAGAGAGGTAAGGGTAAATTTGAAGGAAAGTTACCTTTGAAATTTTTTTCATGCAATAAGATAGGTCATTTTACATCTCAATGTCCTACAAGGGTTCCAAAGCATAAACCTAAGTATTCAAAGGATAAGGAATGTTATTATGCTAGTGAAGGTGTTTCTGATGATGAAGCTATTGACTATGATGAGATTGAATTTATTGCTATTAAGGATGATGAACCTATACATGAAGAAAGAGCCTTAGTATCTCATGTTGAAAATAAAGTTGAATGGGTTATAGATAGTGGTTGTTCACATCATATGACTGAAGATAAAAATAAGTTTGTTAATTTGAAAAAGTATGCTGGTGGTGTTGTAAGATTTGGTGATAATACTCCTAATCTTATCAATGGAGTTGGATCTATTTCTATGGATGGAAAAACTAACACTGACAATGTGTTGCTTGTTGATGGACTTAAGCATAATTTTTTGAGTGTTGGATAGCTAGTGAAAAGGGTTATCAATTGAAATTCATTGAAGGGAAATGTTCTATCAGAAGTAATTCAGGATACTTGATTACATCTGGTACTAAATCCAGAGGTAATGTATTTAAATTAAATACATCTGAGGCTTCTTGTTTTATTGTGAAGGTTGATGACATTTGGTTATGGCATAGAAGATTTTGTCATGTTAACTTTGATAATATTGTGAAGGAAAGTATGACTAATGCAGTTAGAGATCTACATAAGATTGTGAAACCATCTAACACTATGTGTAGAGAGTGTGTTATGGGGAAGCAGACTAGAAGCAGTTTTAAAAGAAAATCTTACGCAACAAAAGGAAAGTTGGATCTAGTACATAGATCTGTGTGGTCCTACAAGAACAAGATATTACTATGGTGAAAGGTATTTTATACTTTTTGTTGATGACTTTTCTAGGATGATGTGGGTTACATATATGAGAGAGAAATCTAAGGCATTTGAAAAATTAAAGATATTCAAAGAAAAAGTTGAGAATGAATCAGGCTTGAAGATAAAATGTTTGAGATCAGATAGAGGTGGTGAGTTTACTTCATATTTTTTTAATACCTACTATGAAGAGCATGGAATATATAGACAGACATCTTCTCCTACGACACCACAATAGAATGGGATAAAAGAGAAAAGAAACATAACAATATTAGATGTTGCTAGAACTATGTTGCTAGAAGGAAATGTAACACATATTCATTGGGGAGAAGTTGTTGGTACTGTTGTATACACCTTGAACATAATTCATATCAAAGAAGGTACAAGTAAGAATCCTTATGAATATTGGTTTGATTGCACTCCTACTATAAATATTTCAAAATATTTGGAAGTAAATTCTATATCAAAAGAGTTGATGAGATAGGGAAGTTTGATGCTAGAAGTGATGAAGGTATCTTCCTTGGTTATTCAACTAAGAGAAAAGCCTATAAAATTTTCAATCTGAGATTGAGGAAGATGATTGAAAGCACTAATGTGAGGATAGATGAAAGGTTCCAGACTCAAGAGAGAATGTATGACTGTAACCAGACTGCAGAGATTAAGGAGGTCATTGTTGATCCTACAGAACCTTTGGAGATTGATAATGAGATCGAAGTATGTCAAGATGAATCAAATGAGCTTACTGAAAATCCTAAGACTTTGAGGTATGTTAAGAAGAACCATCCTGAAGATCAAATCATTGGTGATGCAAATAGAGGAATGATGACAAGATCAAAATTAAGAGATGAAATTTGTTTGATTTCTCAAGTTGAACTGAAATCTACTGATGAGGCATGTAGAGATGAATCTTGGACTAAAGATATGCAGGAAGAATTAGAACATATAAAGAAAAAAAACACTTGGGAATTGGTTCTAAGGCCTAAGAACTAGAATGGTATTTTTATATCTCAGACCAAGTATCTTAAGGAAAAATTGAATAAATTTGGATTGTAAACTTGTTGGGACACCCATGGTGTCTGGTTATAAACTTACTAATAATGATGAAACTCAGAGTGTTTTTTAGGAAAAGTACAAATCAATGATTGGAGGTCTACAATATCTAACTTACAGTAGACCGGATATTTCTAATGTAGTTGGAATTGTGGAAATATATCAAGAAGATCCTAAAGAGACACACCTTCGTGCTATGAAAATAATTTTCAGATACTTGAAAGGAACAATAAAGTATGGTATGAAAAATATGATGACTTTATTTTACATGCTTATACAAATGTTGATTGGGTAGGTAGTGTGGATGATAGAAAGAGTACAAGTGGAGGAGCATGTTTCCTTGTAAAAAGGTTGGTTTCATGGTTAAGTAAGAAGTAGGATTGTATACCTTAGTCTACTACTGAATCTGAGTATGTTCCTGCTGCTATAAATTGTACACAGATTGTTTGGATGAAGCAAATGTTGAAGGACATTGGAATAATATTTAAAGAGACCTTGGTTATCCATTGTGATAACACTAGCACAATGAACATGTTGAAGAATCTTGTAATGCATTCAAAGACTAAACATATTTCTGTTAAGTATCATTTCTTGAGAGACAGCAGATCAGATTGGAGTATGTTAGCACAAAAAAACAAATAGCAGATATATTTACAAAACATTTTCCAAAAGATGCTTTTGATATCTCAGAAGCATGCTTGGGGTGAGAGCCGCTCCCTATGGTAATTAATTGATGCAGGAATGCATCAGTCCAGTGGCTTTTAGAGCTATATCATTTTTTGGACTTGATGTATGGATCTACTCCTTAGGGGGAGTGATCGTAGGAACACTATAGAACATATTTGGGTGATTTTTCATCTGGTTGTTACAGCCATGAATATTTGAAAAAGCTACACCCTGCTGAAGATTTACGGCACCCTTTTCCATTGTTGTCAAAGGGGGAGAGATTCTATGAGAAAATCCCTACTATATAAGGAGAGCTGTGTTGAGGATATTGAGAAGATTGTACTTTTGGGTTGATGAATTTTCCCATATTTTGTAATCAATGCCAAAGGGGGAGATTGTTGGATGTTGTTGGAATTGGTTACTACTAATGTTGTTGGCATTCATGTTTTGTCACTGATGTCAACATATGTTTCTTTGGAGAAAGAATAAACTGGTTATTATTGTTGTATGATGACTGACAGAAGTATACAGATACTATATGATTGAATCAAAATGAGCGAAGATGATGATATGTAGAAGGATGTATGGTGATATTGTGTCTAAGGTTGCTTGGCTTAATATTGTATATTGGATGAGTTACAAATGTTTTAGTGAAGACTGGATACTGGACTGCGACAATGATGTTTGACAGAGTGAGTCTATGTGTTTTGAGTATATCTTACGAGCAATGACGATTTAAGTTACGCGAGCTTAAGGGATGACATAAGACATGTTGAGGAATTTTTTTTATGTTTCGCAAGTTGTATGATTGTTGGTGATGTTAGTTGTGGTGTGTATTCTGGAGGAGACCTATTTGTGGCTGACTTAAGAGATGTAGCATGTATTCTGGATTGCGAGCATGGATTACAAATCTTGGATTATATTTGATGAATTTTAATTGATGTTTACTTGTTATAGGTACTGTGTATATCTTAGCAAGGGGTTAAATAATTATTTTTATATTGGGAAAGCTTAATTGACCGACCTAATCAATTATTGTAATAGGGTATATATGAGAGATCTTTTCTTTTGAAAAGAGGTATGTATGGAAGAGGTGAATTAAGAGACACAGAAGTGTGAAAGCTGAGAGATTGATTTTCTTTGGCTGTAGAGTAGAGGATGTGATTATGATACTTCATTGGAACTGACCAAGCAAAGAAAGTTGCTATCAGACAGTTTACTGGATTGTATATTTTCTATATACACTTGTATTTCATATTGTAAGTCCTTGAGGGTGGCTTTAACCTTTTTTAGGTCGTGTGCCTGGGCAGTGAGCCCAATGTTTCTCTTGAATCCTAATAGGGTCTATGCTTTAACAAGTACTATGTACAATAATGCATTAATAAGCTCCTAACATGGCTAAATATTTTAACAAGGATACTATACTCTCAGTACATTACTTGTGGGTGCTAATTCCCACCAGGGTTTTACCTTTAACATGGTTTCCTTAACAAAAAAGGATTGTGTTAATGTGTTTGCATTTATTGTTTTATCATTTGGATTAAAGTTTTGGTTTATAAATTTTAATATTTAGTAATTCGTCTCACAACTGATTCAGCCCCCCTCTCAGTTGTGTTGGTGGACTGGTATTCCTAATAGAACCAATCTAGGAGAGAGAGGGGATTACAAACACATTACACATTTCCCAATACCATATCCACAATCAGTAGAACAACTTCCATAGTCATCTCAAATTTGTAGCATAACATTTCCCAAAGAACCACATTAATTTCCAACTGTATCTGGACCTCCACACACGCTACAGTGAGATCCATACTCCACTTCAAATGCCATATCACTCACCAACTATTCACGTTAGAAGCCATCACAACACATATCCATACCAAAATATAAATTGATCCTAACTACATTAATTGGTAATACTATTTTTGGATCACTAGGAATAATTTCTGAATCACCAAGAAATACCACGACCAAGACCAAAACCTGAATACAATACAAATCACATTTGCACATATTCAACCTTAATTTCTAGAGTAGAAACCTTCCAAAAAACACAACTAAACAAATGTCATCTTCAACTGTACATCTCTGTCACTGAACCACTGTCTTTTGGACCTACTAAAGTACTAAAAATATCATTATCACGTGATCTCCAAAATACATATGGTTCTTTTACTGTTATATAACACTATCATGTCTGACACATAACCTTACTTCTTCCAGACCAACTTCCTTCTTCTAGAAAATTATATATACCTGAACATACCTTCAACAAATACCTTCAGACCACAATGTTTGAGAAAATAGAACAAACACCTCTGGACCACAATTTTTGACATCAATTGACAACCATACAATAAAAACCAAACATATATTTCCAACATTCTATGGAATTAATAAAAAATATTGACATGATATCCTTAAATAATCCTCTAAAGGGGTTGAATGAAAAATTTAGAGTAGTCAAGTTATTAGCAAGAAAAAATTGAATCGTATTATGATTCACTAAGATTTGTAAAACTATAGGTTCTTTAGGTTTGAGAGAGATAGTAATGGAAGTAGTAGACATTTGGTTTGCACTAAGCTTAGATCATTCTTTTTATTCAATTTTACAAAGTTATTTTATTTTACACATTCAAATGGTATGATGATATGAAATAGGTACAATAGGAACCATGCCTCAAATTGTTAGATGATGATAGTTTAAGTTCAACTTTCTACATGTGTATAGATAAATCCATAAAGGAAGAAAAAATATTCAAGTAAATACTATCTCTATTAGTAGGAAGGAGTTCCTCAAGAAATTCATATTACAACTCATCAACTTCTAGTTGATACTTCATCTTACCACATAAATATTGGAATAAAATGACATAATTATTACTAGACTCACTGTGTCCCTAGGTACAATTGATCAAATCAATTATAATTATTTTAAAGCCCAAATATGATGTGGAAGTTTTGTTGTAGTGACCAACTCATTAAGGGTGTATAAAACTACATAAGATAAATACTACGACTATGAATTATATACCTTGTCAAGTTTTGTGGAATTTTAGCTAGAAATTTTTCTTCACATGTCAAATATATGCATATAACATTAAAATCCTATAGATGAAAATATAATGGAGAGGTGTGTACTGACAACGGAGGGGTGAAACAGTACTCTTAAAAACTTTTAATCAAATCTTTGTAACCAGATGTTCTGTAATAACCGACTGAGTAGATTGCATGCACCAAACATGTAATGTCAATGTTGAAATGTAAATGCATGTTAAGTAAACAATAAACATACATGAAATTAAGTACTCATGACATTAGTATTTTGGTATCGTAGAAAACCCATGTTAGAAGGTAAAAATTGCGGTGGGGATGAGACCCACAAAAATTCACTAATGCAGTAAATAAAGTATCTTATTAAAGCTTAAAAAGAGTGATCATTGTTGATGATCTTACCCTATTAGGAGTAAAAATAAGATAGATTAGATCGACCTCATGTGAGGATTTAGCAACACAAAGTATGTGTGCACTTGGTTAAGAGATTTACAAAAGGATGGCTAAGTCTACTATGTTAAGAGATTTAGAGGTCTATTACAATTGTTAGAGGGTAACAAAAATGTGATCTAAACATATAAAATCTCAATATTGCTGATACAGATCCTTTAAGTACATATAAAACATATCACCTCAATGTGAATGATAATACCTTTTTCTCTGTTCTGCTCGGTAGCCTTACCTCTGTTATGATAACTAATTACTACAATGTATTCTATGTCCTTAAAACCCTTGTCTGATCTCAGATGTTTATAGTATGGTGGATACTTAATCATTGCTTGATCAACATACATTACAAAATGACATCTATACATTATATATATCAAACCTTTATGACTTAATTAGGGCTTAACAATAACATCCCTAACCTAAGGTCAATGGTGTACATAATTTACCTTGATCATCTAAACATAGGAGATATAAAAAATTAATGATGTAAATCCATAATTAATACTTTCCTCGATCTTTGTAAACCATTATCTTGGTCAGAAAAAGGTTTTTACCTAGAATGATGTGCCATGTCAAAGTTTTATGTGGCATCTGCTCCACTCGGTTAATGTTGTCTCTCAGTGCTCGGTGTTGCTAGTGTATCTCAATTATACTGTTGTTTAGTTATACTGTGTATCTTTGTGTACTTTGTATCTTGGTGTAGCCTAATACTCAGTAAAGTCTATTTATTCAGTAATCACTGCACTCGGTTAAATTTAGGTGTGATCAGTGCTATCGGTTAACTCTGCACTTCAGTGATTATACCAACTATCCTGTTTGTGACTCTATTACCGACTGTCCATTTGAGAGCTTGAATACTAATGACAACTTCAATGCTCATTTGGAGTAACATTATCCCCCTTTGGAATTAGTATCAAAAAATTAATCATTTTACAAAATACTATACATAGTGACTCCCCTTTGTACATGCTTGGTATATGTATATCAACTCTTGATTATAGTATCTCCCTTTACTATACTTATATACATATATTTCCCCCCTTTTTGAAAATAATGACAAAAGGAACATAACTTACAATTTGTCAAAAATATTAGGATGGGCTTGCTTGAGATTTTCTAGTAGTTTCTCCCATTCCTCTTTTAAATGCTCTAGGGTTAATATCTCTAAGTCTATCTAAGCATGCATATCGTATATGCTTTCTGTCACTGACAATTTTGGGGTCACAATCAAATTCTTTGCTAATACCACATATTTATGCATCACAAGCAAATGCAGTAGTAACATTGCCTATATCTTGGTTACTTGTTCTTTGATTTTCTCATCTTCTTTCTTCAAGTCTAGTCTCAACCACTGGTTTTGAAGTACCTGGGTGTAATGCATCTGTAATGCATGTTGCTCAGTTGATAGACTATTTTCACTATCTTTTAGATCTTGATCTATTTTCTTCTTATTTTCACTAATCTCGGTAGTAAACTGATCTAAAGTGCATAACTACTATACAATTGTAATGGATTTAGATATTATAGTTTCTAAACCAATTAAAAATTTAGAAAGAGTTACCTTATTTACTGCCACTACCTGGTTGATCTTCTCGGTAACTTTGTATTGTATCTTCTTCTCTGCTTTTTCTTCCAATTTTTACTCGGCATCAATGTCAGGTTTCTTAATTGCCTCGGTGAGTAGTGCAAGTTGATCAATGATGGGGGTTGATTCATTTATATCTAAGTCAGGAAAAAATTGTTGTAGAATCTCCTTGGAAGCTTCTAATACCTATGCATTCTTATGTTCTTGCCTTAATTTATCCTGTGTTGCTTCCTTGGTGCACAATTCACCATATTTCTTCAATGTTTTTGGATCAAGTGTCCTTGGATCCCAAAGATAGAATTTCTATAATTTCATCTAAGGTTACTACGTCATTTCTTCCTTTCTTCTTTTTTTTCTTCCCTTGAACACTTGATGAAGAAGATAGGGTTAATGCAAATTGAGCCTTTTTCTCGATTTCTTTCTTTGATGGCTTGGTACTCAGTGTGATGACTTGGTGAGATGCCTCAGTAGCTGACCTTGTGTCTGTAGTAGAAGTGTCTATCATATTGTCTATATTACCTTCACCTTTTTCTTCTGTTGCATCAGTGGTATCTTTAGGTGCATCACCTTGTGTTGTCCCACCACTATGCTCAGTCTGTGTACCTTTCTTATCACCCTTATCTTCATTTGTGTCTATTTCCTACTATTATTTCAATATCTTGTACCAAAATAAGCAATTGACCTGGTACCATTTCTCAGGCGACCTCTATTGTGTCTTTCTCATCTATGTTCTTGGTTGCTCCAACTATCTCATCTTCTTTAGCCTTATCATCAAGATCACCTTCAATTATGTCATTTATTGTGATCTCTGGGTGACTCATATTAGTCAATAGTTGATTAATTCCATCTAATACAGTGTCAACATCTGCATCATCAACATCTATTGGTTCTGTGCTCAGTTGATCTCCCTTGATATCGACTATAGATGCAATGTCTTTTGCTTCCTCTGTTTCCTCTATTTCCTTGGGTGGATATAGTAGATCTTTCCAAACTCTGATGCTCTCGTATCCACTTCCTTCATGTTCCCTTGAAGGATATTCAATGTCTGTGATTTCTTGGGAAATTTCTTGGCATGTTTCTGCATTATCTCATCAATCTTTGCAACTTTGCATTTAGCCTTTAGTAGAGTGAGAGCTGCCTCTCTCATATGTTTATTGGTGTTTAGTGCATATGACCATCTAGCTGATATCTTATCATATAATTCCTGGGGAATGTAAGTAGAAAACTCAATTGGAACTCATTTGAAGTTGATCATAATAACTATGCTAGATTCTTCAAGTTTGTTCTTATTCTCGGTTGTCAAATCTGCATATGCATGTATCTTAGGATGTGATAACCCTCTGGTTGTCCTTATGGCTTCTGCAACTTCATCAATAGTCTCCAGTGCCTTGTTCTACACAACCTTAAGTTATTCAAGATTATCATCATAATCATCCTTGTTATCTTTATTTCTCACATACTTCTTTCTCTGTCTTGGGCCTGTGGTCTTTGGTTTTCTTGTCTAATATATGAATTTTGGTGTTGGCCTGGTTATCTTTGCAAATCCCTTCTTTAAAGGTGGTGAACCGAATGATGTAATTACAAGTCTTTCTCTATACCCTACCTTGCTCTAGGATATCCTAATGCTCACTTCTTGACCTATTAGGGTTCTTGAATGACCCTAATCTTCAAAGGATTCTTTCTACAAGATCCTTCTCCTTTCAACTTGCATACACCAACAAAGAAACCAAAACACACATCACTTAGCACATTGGACCTCTTCTTTCCCCATCTTCATTAAATTGATCCAAAATTATCAAGAACACTTCTATATAGAGAGGTAGGATTCTAGGATGTTAATGAGATCCATTCCAACACCCCCAAACACACTCTGCACAAGAACCCTAAATGAGTTCCAAGAAACATAACAAATTCACCCAAAATAGGGCTACAAGCAATTAGGCCTAATTAGGCTCTTTTTCTCAAATAAATTGAAATAACCCTTAACAAGATGGTAAAATGACCTTTGATCCTGACACCCTTTACAGAAACCTAAAATATTTTCTAGGTCTTGTCCCCCCAAACTGTCTGTACAGTGGCTTCTTAGAAACAAGGCTAAAATTAAGGGTTTCAAAGCACACAAAGCATTTCTATCAGAATATTTGTTTCCACCATGAAGGATCCTTCACCAAAAATTCCCATTTAATTTTAGACTCCACCACACATGTACCTACCTCTCCACAACCTCTGATTGAAGCTATCAATGCCTTCAATCCTCCTTATCACCTCTACACTTCACTGTGATCCCTAGCCATGCAACTCTGGCTCACCTAGGGAATTAATTTAAAATTAGATTACTTGAATTCTAGGGCCCCTCCTTCACTATAAAATATTTACAATGATTCATCTCCCTAATCCCAAAGTCCCATGCAAACTCCACAGTGGGAAGAGGATATATGACTCCATTTGTAGAAGTTGCTTGGTACAGACCAACGATTGTCTTAAAACAAAATAAATTTACAGAAATAACTAAAATCACAAAAAATGCTAATATAACACCACACAGAATCTCAAAAGGAACTACTCTAACTTATTCATCCATTATAGTAAGCAATCTAATCCATAACAACACAAACTGCTAAGAAAATGTAAAGCTGCAATTGTTTCTTCAATTATACAGTCTGTACACAAAACTTTTCAAAATCAACCAACCTCTTGAAAAGGTTGAGGGAGGTCTTATATAGTTTACCATGACCCTATCCCGATGGTTTCTGATATTTAGAAACCTCAAATTCCCAAAAAGACATTATTGCAAGAAATGTTGTCAATGACAACATTGACAACTTTTATAACTTTTGTCATTCTTTCATAAAACATGGTCCAACACCCTCAAGAACTTAACCAATTACATAATTAGGATAATTAGACATCAAATAGGTCTCCTAAACCCTTCCTCATCCAATTTGACCCCTGAATGGGTCATTTCCACTACTGCCCCAATATTGGCAATATGAACATAAATGAGCAACCTTGGACATTGCTGAAAAGAAAGACACTAAAGACCTAATAAGACCTCCTTATCTAAATAAAAACATCCTAGGACTCACCTAGTCCTATAATTCCACTATTGGTGTGGCTAGGACCACTATAAGCCAAAAAAAACTTAGAAACCCTAGGTTACATGTTAGCCCTACCTAGGTGCTCCTGCACCATACTCCCCCAAAAAGGAAAGTTATGTCACTCCTGTGGACAACATGTATTCAAATATTCCCACCTTCTTGAATTTTGTTTCTGCAATCCATGAGGCCTCTGATTCAGGCCTATTCTTCCACTTGATGAGGTGCTCCATGTACACATTGTGCCTTGTAGACTTCTTAACTCTTGAATCTAGAACTCTGTCAGCTTCTAACTGTGGCTTGGGAGGTAATACAATAGCATCAACATCACTACTAACCCCTTGATTTCTTTGACCCATCTCATCTATCTACCCTTTGAATTGGATCAAGTCTTGCACATTAAACATAGGAGATATTCTCAAATCTGGAGGTAAGTCTATTTTGTATGCATTAGCCCCATATTTGGCTATGATCTTGCAAGGTCACACCCTCTTCATCTGAAGTTTAGTAGGGACACCCTTCTGTAACCTATATTTTTTTCAAATGAACCATCACATAATCACCTACCTCAAACTGAATGTCTCTCCTCTTTTCATCAACCTTGGCCTTCAACTTTTGTGTATTGTCTTGTATGGTCTTCTTGACTTGTTCTTGGATCTTCTTCATAGTTTGGGTGAAGTCCTCAGCATGACCACTCCTGAACTCCATGCCTCCAAGATCCCTAAGCTCACACAGACCCCTTGGGTGCATCCCATAAACAATTTCAAATGGGCTTCTCCCTGTCATTCTATTCTTACTGTCATTGTATGCATACTCTACTTAGGGAATGACCACATCCCATGTCTATCCATACTCCTTAGTTAGGCACCTCAATAGGTTACCCAAAACTCTATTGACCACCTTAGTTTGGCCATCAGTCTGAGGGTGGTAAGCTAAACCAAAAGAAAAGTTGGTTCCCAATATATTCCACAAAGTTTTCCAGAAATGGCTCCTGAATTTTGTATCCCTATATAAAACAATACTTAGGGGTAAGCCATGAATTCTCACAATCTCTTTAAAAAATATATGTTATATGGCTAGCATCATGGGTAGTCTTGCAGGGTATGAAATGTCCCATTTTA
This sequence comes from Thuja plicata, assembly GCA_018584345.1. Lineage (NCBI taxonomy): Eukaryota > Viridiplantae > Streptophyta > Pinopsida > Cupressales > Cupressaceae > Thuja > Thuja plicata. The sequence goes on along the minus strand of MU224951.1, from coordinate 16,170,978 downwards.
CTAAATCTATCAACCACTACATAAATGTTATCATATCCTTGCTTTGTTTTGGGTAGACCTACTATGAAGTCCATGCTCACACAGTCTTGTGGCCTACTAGAAACTGGGAGGGGCTAGTGCAAACTTGCATTACTCATTCCTCCTTTGGCTTTCATGCATATTACACACTACTCATCATACCTAGTAACATCCCTTATCAACTTTGGCCAATGGTAGAACCTTTGCACAAGCTCCAAGGTTTTTTTCATACCAAAGTGACCACTCAAACACCCATTGTGTTTCTCTTGTATGAGATTCTCTCTTAGGGAACTTCTTGGCACACACAACTGACTACCCTAAAATAATAATCCATTTTGTAATGTAAAATCCAAAAACTTTCTATGGAAATGATTCTAAAATTTAGTACACACCTTGTAGGCTTCACCAAAGTCTTCATCTACCTTGTAGAGATCTCTGAACTATCAATTCCAATGCTATTCAACTGGACCTCTTGGACTGTCAACAATCTCCTACTTAGTGCATTTGCAACCTTGTTTAATTTCCATTTCTTATGCTTAATTGTAAATGTGAATTCTTGCAAGTATTCCATCCATTTCAGATGTCTATTGCTTAGTTTATCCTGAGTATTGATATAACTAAGAGCTTGGCTATTAGTAAACACAACAAACTCCTTGGGTAAGAGATAATGCCTCCACTTCCTAAGGGACTGGACTAAAGCATATAATTCCAAATCATAAGAAGAGTATTTCTTCTTAGATTTTTTTAATTTCTCACTAAAGAAGGCTACTAGCCTACCTTCTTGGCTTAACACACCCCCTACTACCATGTCACTTGTATCACACTCAATGGTAAACAAATTTTCAAAGTTAGGCAACTTTAGGATGGGTTTTGTGGCTAATTGGTTTTTCAACATTTCAAAGGCTTGCTCTTGTTCTAACGTCCACCTAAACTTAGTTTTTACCCCACCCTTAATGGTATCCAATAATGGTGCACAAATACCACTGAAATTCCTAATAAATTTCCTATAAAATTGCGCGAACCCATGGAAAATTCTTACCTCAGTTGTTGTGGTAGGTGGTGGCCAGCTTAGGATAGCTGCAACTTTGTCTTGATCCATCTTCAAAGACCCCTTGGACACTACAAAGCCCAAGAAAACCAATTCTTTCTTAAAGAATTCACATTTCTCAAGGTTGATAGCCAGCTTCTCTTCATGTAATCTCTGCAACACATCCTCTACATGCTTGATATGCTCCACTTTTGTCTTACTAAATATCAGTATATCATCAAGATATCCAACTACAAACTTCCCTATGAAGTCTTTGAGCACTTCATTCATGAGCCTCATGAATGTGCTCCGAGTATTTGTGAGGCCAAATGACATCACAAGCCATTCATATAATCCATATGTGGTCTTGAATGCCATTTTCCATTCATATCCTTCCTTCACCCTGATTTGGTGATAACCACTCTTCAAGTCTAGCTTAGTGAAGTACATTGCCCCTCCAAGTCAATCCATCAGATCCTCGATCCTAGGTATAGGGAACCTATACCTTATTGTAATTTTGTTTATAGCCCTTGAATCTATGCAAATTCTCCATTTTCCTCCCTTCTTGGATGCCAACACAACTGGGACTACACATGGGTTTATACTCTTCTTGATCACGCCTTGATCCAAGAGTTCTTGCACTTGCCTTGCCACTTCCATATTCTGATCAGGGGTAAGCTTATAAGTTGCCTTGTTAGGAAAAGATGCACCAGGGACAAAGTCTATATGATGGCTTATCACCCTTCTAGGAGGTAAGGTTGTAGGAGTTCCATCACTTACTATGTCTTTATATTTCTCAAGCAATTCTTGTATCTTTGATGGTAATCGCTTCTTGACAGGCTGCTCCTCTTCCTTAGGCTTAAGAAAAATAGCATATCCTTCATTCTCTTCATGCTTAAGATCTTTCACAAACTCCTTTCCACTACACAACATGATGTTAGGAGTCTTGGGTTGTGGCTCCTCCTCTCCTAACAAAGACTGAATCTTGAAAGTTCTTCCTCCTTTCTTGAATGTGATGGCATTCTCCTTCCCATCATACACTTCCCCATTGTCAAATTTCCAAGGTCTTCCTAATGAAAAATGACAAGCATCCATTGGTAGGATGTCACACAATAATTTGTCCTTATACCCTGCTATAGAGAATTCAACCCATGTCTGCTCTGATACCAATATAATGTAATTACAAGTCTTTCTTTGTACCCTACCTTCCTCTAAGATATCCTATTGGTCACTTCTTGACCTCTTAGGGTTCTTGACTGACCGTAATCTTCAAAGGATTATTTATGCAAGATCCTTCTCCTTTCCACTTGCATACACCAAAAAAGAAACCAAAACACACATCACTTAGCACATTGGAGCTCTTCTTGCCCCATCTTCATTAAATTGATCCAACATGATCAAGAACACTTATATATGGAGAGGTAGGCTTCTAGGATGTTAATGAGATCTATTCCAGTACCCCCAAACACACTCTGCATAAGAACCCTAAATGATTTCCAAGAAACATACCAAATTCACCCAAAATAGGGCTACAAGCAATTAGGCCTAATTAGGATCTTTTCTCAAATAACTTGAAATAACCCTTAACAATATGGTAAACTGACCTTTGATCTTGACACCCTTTATAAAGACCTAAAATATTTTCTAGGTCTTGTCCCCCCAAACTGTCTGTACAGTGACTTCCTAGAAACAAGGCTAAAATTAGGGGTTTAAAAGCACACAGAGCATTTCCATCAGAATATTTGTTTCCACCATGAAGGATCCTTCACCAAACCTTCCCATTTAATTTTGGACTCCACCACACATGTACCTACCTCTCCACAACCTCTGATTGAATCTATCAATGCCTTCAATCCTCCTTATCACCTCTACACTTCACTGTGATCCCTAGTCATGCAACTCTGGCTCGCCTAGGGCATCAATTTAAAATTATCTTGCTTGAATTCCAAGGCCCCTCCTTCACTATAAAATATGTACAAGGAGTCATCTCCCTAATCCCAAAGGCATGTGCAAACTCCACGGTGGGAAGAGGATCTATGACTCCATTTGCAGAAGTTGCTTGGTACAGACTAGCGACTATCTTAAAACAAATAAATTTACAAAACTAACTAAACTCACACAAAATTATAATCTACCACCACATAGAATCTCAAAAGGAACTACTCTAACTTATTCATCCATTTCAGTAAGCAATCTAATCCATAACAACACAAAATGCTTAGAAAATGTAAAACTACAACTATTTCTTCAATTATACAGTCCGTACACAAAACTTTGCAAAATCAACCAACCTCTTGAAAAGGTTGAGGGAGGTCTTATATATTTTACCATGACCCTATCCTGATGGTTTTAGATAGTTAGAAACCTCAAATTCCCAAAAAGACATTAATGCAAGAAATGTTGTCAATGTTGTCAATGACAATAGTGACAACTTTTACAAATTTTGTCATTCTTGCATAAAACATGGTCCAACACCTCAAGAACTTAACCAATTGCATAATTAGGCTAAGTAGACATCAAATAGGTCTCCTAAACCCTTACTCAAGTCCAATTTGACCCCTAAATGGATCATTTCGACTATTGCCCCAATATTGGCAATATGAACATAAATGAGCAACTTTGGACATTGCTGAAAAGAAAGACACTAAAGACCTAATAAGACCTCCTTATCTAACTCAAAACATCCTAGGACTCACCTATTCCTATAATTCCTCTAGTGGTGTGTCTAGAACCACTACAATCCAAAAACAACTTAGAAGCCCTAGGTTACATGTTAACCCTACCTATGTGCTCCTACACCACCGGATGTCACCGACTCTGATGTTGTACTAGGAGAGGGCTCAATATTTATGATTTTGCCCCTTTTGGCCTTTGGTGCCTCCACATTTTCTTCATTGGACTCGGTGGCTTCAACATCTTTTTCGGGTTCTTCATCCTTACCGACTGAAGTCTGCTCCACGGTATCATCAATTTCCTTATCTAGTTCATCATCTTTGATAGCAAATTTTCTCTATAAATTTTTCATAATCTTGGACTTCTTCCTGGTTATCTTCTCAACTTGTAATCTAATTGATATTCTGGTCTTTGGTTCGTCATATGTGCCAAATCTCATGGCAGATTTTTCAAATGGTTTATCCAATAATTTCTCTATAGCGTCAGATGCAATGTCAATGTCTAGTTCATATTCCATAGGAGGTAGCCATGTTGCCCGCAGTTGGATTGCTTTGATTAGAGTAGTATCTGTGTGTATGCAAAATAGATGTGCAACTACTCTAAATGAGATATTAATCAATATAACTAATAAATCAATCTAAATGCAAACACAGTGAAGATTACAAGTTTAAATGAAGCAAAACAATAAAGTTACCTTCACCTACCCAATGCAACTTATCTCCATTGCCCTCCTAGCTTTGGTTTCTCGAATGTATGTTGAGCCCTCAGATTTCCAAATGAAGCTCTTTTGTTCAAGATGCTACCAAAGTGTGGAGATTATATGAATGAATGAAAAATGGTCTAAAACCTTGATTATGCAAATGGATGATGGAATGCTTGTGAAAATGCTTGATTGCTTGAAATGGATGCTTGGATGCTTGTGGAAATGGCTGATTGCTTGAATGCTTGGATGCTTGATCACTTGAATGCTTGAATGCTCACCACTAGATCACAAGGGGGGAATGAGGCTCCTTTTATAGGATTTTGGAGGACCTAAGCCTAGGTGGCACGATCCTAGGGTGGAGAATGAAAGGTGGAAGATCCTAGGGTTACTATTGACTTGGTTGAAGGGGTTGAGAAAAAAGGAGATATAGTTGGAATGTGAGAGAAAGAATAGGGAGGATGTTCCTCCTACATTGACATAAGGGAGAAGAAGATGGAAGGGAAAGACACATGTCAAGTGTCTCACAAAGACCATGGAGAGGAAAGGGGAAGGACTCATTCCTCATGAGGACTCTTGGTACAAGTGTCCCATGAGTCACCTTGGACTCTTAGAGGTGGCTTAAGAAACTCCTTAAGAATAGGAATTGCTTCTTGACTTGGTGTAGGAGAAGACATGTGGTCATGAGAACAAGTCTTATAAGGCCACATAGCCCTTAAGAATAGGACATGTGTGGGTGAGGATAATGATTAATTATTAATTAATAATAATTAATTATTTTAGCCAAGGTGATGTGTAAGGTGACTAGGTTTATGAG
>MU224951.1:16103990-16125152 GCA_018584345.1 Thuja plicata | reverse complement strand
GGACCAAATAAACCAATCTTCTAAAACCCAAATGGAAGATGATGCTACTCAAAACAAGCTTTACAATGACTATGATTTTAATATATATTGAGTTCATTGTGACTTTCTATTTTTAGTTTAATTAAACTGAGGTTGTCTGGCCATTTAGCAACCTCTCTCTTTGACGTATCAGAAAAAATAGTAAATTAGGAAAAAAATTATTAAAATATGTAGGAAAATAGTATGTGTGTTACCTTTCTATGAAAAAAAGAAAAAATTAATTTTGATATATATAGATCAAGTTAAGCGATCCAAGTGACCTTATGTCTAAATTACAGTTACTGTCACTTTAGAACTTAATAAAGTATGAAATATTGACCCAAAATGAATGAAACCAATTGCACCCTTTAGATATTTAAGTTACAAAAATAACCTCAAAATAATTACATCGTTATCATATTTTTTAAAAAAGTTATGCTAATCCAAGTGACAGTCACTCCTTAAAACCACTATTTTTTCACACAAACCACTTTTTGAAGGAGAAGGAAAAATGAATTTTAATTTTTTTTTTAAATATATTTAGAAACTAGAAAGAAAATTCTAAAAGACTCTAGTTTACATAATCTTCAAATTCCTAATAGTTTTGCGGCAACAAGTGTTCGAAAGTGAAGTTTTTTCTCAGAATGTTGATCTCAGTGTCAAAGTTGGCCAAAAAGTGGGACACACTATTGTGGGACCACCCATTATATATATAAAACCTTTATGACCTAATTAGGGCTTAACAATAACATCCCTAACCTAAGATCAATGGTGTACATAATTTACCTTGATCATCTAAACATAGGAGATATAAACAATTAATGTTGTAAATCCGCAATTAATGCTTTCCTCAATCTTTGTAAACCGTTATCTAGGTCAGAAAAAAGTTGTTACCTAGAATGATGTGCCATAACAAAATTTTATGTCGCATCTAGTCCACTCGGTTAATGATGTCTCTCGGTTCTCAGTGTTGTCTATGTATCTCGGTTATACTGTGTATCTCGGTGTAGCCTACTGCTCGATAAAGTCTGTATGTTCGGTAATCAATGCACTCAGTTAACTCTGGGCGTGATCAATGCTCTTGGTTAACTCTGCACTTCGGTGATTATGCCGACTGTCCTATTTGTGACTCTATTATCGATTGTCCATTTGAGAGCTTGAATACTAATGACAACTTCAATGCTCAATTGGAGTAACAACAAATCCCATAGGTAATAGAGATGTAACAACATTAAATGTGAAATATGTCATTATGGAGGATAATATATAATCAAATGATGATTATTTGGAAAATTTATCCATCTTTCTTTATTTGACCAATTTTTTTGATACCTTATTCAAGGTAGAGGTGGGAATATCAATGACACAATAAGCTTGAAAAATAATGGATGAATTCGAAAGATTATGAGTGATAAGAGGTAATGGTATGCTAGTGGAAGGGGACACCACATGTTATAAGGTAAGGTGATCATAGGATGAGGAGGAGAGGTATGCCAAATGTATGCATATGGATTAGCACTACTAACTACAATAGTACGAGTAGATATAAAAGGATGAGGGGTGCATGAAACAATGATACAAGGAAAGGTGGTGATGATAGTAGAGGTAAGTATAAAAGAGGAATGTGTTCGATAAAGAGTGACAACATGGGTTTTAGAGGCCATGAAAGTGGTAATAATATTATTATAAGAAAAGGATCAAAAGAGGACATGAGGTGGTTTATTAGTAAAAATACACACCATTAGAAGAAACCATAAGCCTGATAATATTATGAAGAATACCCATGCTAAAAGCACCCAATAATGTGTGATGTAAAGTAGCTGCTGATTATTGAGGATATTTGACATGCAAGTGCATCAACAAATAATTCCTATGCAAGAGAGATGTCTTGCTCGGGATAATAAAAAATGTCTTTATCATTAGAGTGGCTAGACATATTAGAGTTTAGATGACCACTTATTTGTAAAGGAAAATCATGATTCCAATTAGCTCATGGGACAAACATCCCCTAAAGTAGTATATAAAAGAGAGATAGAAAGATTAAAAAAAATAAAAACTCATAAGATTTATAAATTTAGAAATAAAATTCTAAAGATCTGGAAATCCTAAGGTAATGTGGGAGTGGAAGAATTTATCAAAATCAAAAGGAAAATTAAATAACTATCTTCTAATGTAAGAGAAATGATAAAATTATTTTTTCGTAAATTAAGGATGAATAAATAAAAAACACAAGCATTCTAAATCTATCCTAGATTAAAGAGTTGCATAAAATGTAATAAATATAAATACACCAAAAAGATAAAAGTAAATAAATAAAGTGTCTAAAATATTATAAATATGTCAAATGTTGATTCCCCAAAAGATAGAATTATCAATAATGCTTGGATGAATGCTTTGGAATAGTGAATGACCCATATCTTACTCTATATCACTTTTGCAACCATGGTTTCAATCCTACGAGTGATATTTGACTTGAATAAATATTAGAATTTTGCCCATGGATTTGATCTTCCTTGGTTTTCAAAATATTACTTTTGATTTTCCTTGATGTTCTTAGTCTATTCATACTACATAAATATTGGCTCTTATGCTTTTTGGTTTGCACAAGGTAAGAATAATTGCTTCCCTTGTGTCAAACAATGTAAGAATAAGGAGTCAACTAGTAAATAAAAGGTAAAGAATAATCCCTCAAGCATGCAAGATGCCCTAGATGATTGTGTAATGTATATGCTTTGAGAAATGCCCCCAATGCAAGTAGCACTGGCAACTCTACGATACACTGATCAAATATAGTACAAGAAAGTTATATAACCTAGCGATTCAAGATTGTACTTGTAATTACAACATTGAGAGTCACAAACAAAGCATCTCTTGATTTAAGTTGACACACAATGATTGCAAGGATTTAGGTCAAATCAACCCAAAATCACAATTTGAGTATTATGAGTAGAGGGGTCATTTTTGCAAGTGTGAAAGTGATCAAAGATCACTTTTTACAAAAATAGCATTAAGCTACAAGGACAAGGGTAAAACTACAGATTAAAACTAGTATATGCATAAAAAAACAAAGACTTAGGTTGTGCACTAGGTCATAATTAAAAATGTACCATTTTATATACTTACTATTGCATACAAAATTAGAATCAAAATTAACTTAAAAATAAATTAGGAACCCTAGCCTTTGCATATGTTTTTATTGAAAATCCTCCATTGTTGTTGAAAGCTTTTATTTTAATTATAAACTTCAACAACCATACAAACACCACTTAAAAATAACCTTAAATTCGCATAGAGTAAAGTTCTAATTGAAATTTTTCATTTCATTTTTAAGGTTCTTTTAAAATATGTATAATCTATCACAAACATTATATTTATTTTTAAATTATAAATTTAAATAACCATAAAAACCACCACTTAAAAACAAGACTACAATTCCTTCCATAAAACTATAACCTTAAATTCACTTATAATAAAGTCCTAATAATCTTGTTGGTAATGATGGCGGAGCAGCGGAGGAACCCAGGGTTTTGAGACTATGGCGGAAGGCAGCGGCGGGGAGTTCGAGGTGGGGTGTGGCTCCCATGGAAGCCCCCATGGCACCATCAAGGATCCCATCTGGGGTTTGTGGAAGGGAGTCGGAGAGGAGAAAAATGGACGAGGATGGAGGCTTTTGCACCTCGAAGAGATGAATAGACTATCCCACGAAGCAGAGCGGCTAGAAATAATTGGAAATGGGTACAGCAGGAGAAGGAATGCCAGATGAATGATGCCTCTCTTACGAAGGATATCCCGATGACCATGGATAATAAGGTGATCAATATCCGAGTAGATTTGGAAGAATGGAAGGCTTCGGTATCATTGCTGAGGAATAGGGATTTCTTCATGAAATGGGGGGAGGATGGCCGTCCCTGGTTAAAATGAGAAAGTGGGTTGAGGACAACTGGGGGCCGAAACCCATGATCAAAACCTTGACGAATGGATTTTTCCTGATCATAATGGAATCAAAACAGGAAAAAACAAGGGTAATGTTTAATGGACCTTTTCTGATGGATGGAGTGGGATTCTTTTTAAAAGATTGGGTTCCAAACTTCAACCCCAAACAAGCTAAGGTGGAAGAGGTTCCTATTTGGATCCGGCTATATAATCTTCCTCATGAATACTGGAACAAGGATATTTTTAAGATGATAGGTGATAAACTGGGACAGTTTATCAAAGCAGATGAAGCAATAGAGAAGAAAGACTTTAGTCAATACGCAAGGATCTGCATCATGTGGAAACCTTACCCCTTTCTCCCACATGCAATAGAGATAAGAACGACTGAGGGTTACTGGTGGCAGGAGATTGAGGTCGAGGAATCTATTAGTCGGTGCACGAACTACAAAACTTGGGGGCACACAATGGAGGATTGCGTGGTGAATAATAAGGGCAAGGAAAATATAGTGGAAGGGAGCTGTGAAGATTTACGGGATCTAGGTCCATCAAGAATTGGAAGACAGGAGATACCCATGGCGGTTGAGGGAAATATAGAGACAAGTATGGAATTTGAACTGGCAGAGGACAAGGAACTCTCCCAGGGAAAGGAAGGTGAACATAGAGTGGACACATTAGAGACTGCATGTTTGATGGAGGTCTCTAACAACCTTGATCATGATGTTTTGATTAGGGAGATCATAGCCACAAAAGCGGAAGAAGATACCAACACACCCATAAAGGGATTGTAGGAGAGAGAGTTGAGAGAGGACCTTTTGAGGAAGTCAATGGCAGAAAAACAACAGAAACACCATGAGGAAGAGATAGGGGAAGTAGTTCCTCCTTCATCTCCCTTTAAAATGATGATTCCTTTCTTGGGTGGGATTCCAAAGGCAGAGGAGCTACTGGGAGATGGTGAACTAGTTAATGGGGATGGGATTGGAATCCTAGAACCACGCACTATTCCACAAAAAAAAGACAAACAAGGAGAAGAAAAAGTAGGAAGGATCACTAAGGAAAAGAGGAAGGAAAAATAATCAACAATTGTTAGCTGATGCGGGGAACATGCAGGGCCAAACCCATTTGAGATTCGGGAGGGACATTGTCTCTACTAGGTAGCCATGAAGTTCCTTACATGGAATGTCAAGGGCTGAAATGCCCCTGACAAAAGGTGCCTGATCAAGAGAGCTCTTGATCAAGCGAAAGCGGAAGTAGTGTGCATTCAGGAAACCAAGATAGAAGTTGAGGAAGCTACAAAGGTTTTAGGTGTAAGACAGAGATGGCCAGGTTTTTTTGTGGAAGCTATAGGGGCTTCGGGAGGTTTGGGAATTTTATGGAACCCAAGGCTCCTTAAGGGGGAACCAGTTATGAAGAAAAGGTAATGGCAAGCCCTTCGGTTCTCCTCTTTGACAATAAATTTCGTAGGGGTGTTGGTTAATGTTTATGGACCCACTAAATCTGATGAGAAGAAGGTTGTCTGGGGTGAGATTTCATCCTTTTTAGCTTTGTTGGGAAATAAATTAAGGTTTATTGTAGGAGATTTCAATGCCACTCTGAGTATGGTGGAAAAAAAGGAAGGGGCCCATTCCCTGGGTACTGTTCACGCGGATTTTCAACACATCATATAGGGAAACATGCTTTGGGAAGTACCTACCAAGGGGGGCCACTTCACATGGATGAATAGAAGGAAGGGATTCTCTCATATTGTGGAGAAATTAGACAAAATATTTTTGGTTGGAGAGTGGCAGTCCTTACCTGTTGTCTTTGAGGGAAGAATTTTGGGACTGTCAGGCTCTGACCACTTTCCGGTCTCCTTGGTGGTTCAGCAAGATGGAATCCCATTCAGGTGTCCCTTTAAATTTGAAATGATGTGGTTTAGGGAGGAAGGTTTCCAGGAAAGGGTGTTGGACTGGTGGAATAATGCGCCAGTAGTGGAGGGCAATGAAGTTTTTTGTTTTTTCTCAAAACTTAGGCATCTCAAGCAAAAGCTCGAGTGGAATAAAGTTCACTTTGGGAATATCTTCTAGGTGAGGGCCAGAATAGAGGTGGACCTGTCAGTGTTAAATAATAAAGTTTTGGAGTATGGAATGGATGAGATTGATTTTTAAATGGAGCAAGACTTAATGGGGAAGCACACGAAAGTTTTAAAGAGAGGAGATTTTTTTTAAGCAGAAATCAAGGGAAAGATGGCTAAAGGCGGGTGATAGGAATACTAAATTTTTCCATAGTTTGATGAAAGTTAGGTAGAGTGTCAATAAAATCCTATCTATTGAGAACAAAAATGGTGTCCTTATAGAGGACATGGATAGCATAAATAAGGAAGCAATGGAGTTTTTTTCAGAACTTTGGCAGGAAGAACATGTGGACATGAGTAAGGCTCAGGAAAAGATCTTGGGAGTTATTCCATGCACCATCACATAAGAGGACAATATAATGCTAATGGATACCATTAAGATGAGTGAACTCAAGGCTGCAATGTTTGGTTTGGGTGGTGACAAGGCGCTCAGACCGGATGGTTTCCAAGCTTTCTTCTATCAAAAATTCTGGGAGATTTTGAAGGAAGACTTGTTGAAGGTTGTGGAAGAATTGAGGTGGGAGGGCTTTATCATGAAAGATTTTAACAACACCTTGGTTGCACTCATCCCAAAGAAAGATCATCCGACCATGTATGAGGAGTTTAGACCTATTTCTCTTTGTAATACAGTCTATAAAATCATTACAAAGATTGCGAAAAATAGGTTGAAAGTTTTTTTTGGAGTCGATTATATCTCCGGAATAAAGTGGGCTCACACCAAATATGAGTATTGTTGATGGCATCATTGTTGTGCATGAGGCAATTCATTCAGCCAGTAAGGGAAAAGACAGAAAAATGATGCTCAAGTTGGATGTTCGTAAAGCCTATGATAGGGTTGATAGGGGATTCTTGATAGAAGTAATGAGGAAATTTGGTTTTGGGGAAGGTTGGTTAAAGTGGATCAAGAGTATGATCTCAGATTTCATAGCGTCAGTGCTAGTGAATGAGAGCCCTCAAGAGTTTTTTAGTACAAGGAGAGGCATCAGGCAGGGAGACCCCATTTCTCCTTTTCTGTTCATAATTTTAGCCAAGGTCCTGGGCAGATCTATCTCAAGAAAGAGAGCTTTGGGATCCTGGAAAGGCATCTTGATTGCGAATGGGATAGACGCTTCCACTCACTCTCAATTTGCGGATGATACTTGCCTCTTTGGGGAGGTGTCGATGGTTGAGGCAAAAGTTATGAAGCAGGTTTTGGATAATTATAGTATGGCTTCAGGGCAGTCAGTCAACTGGGACAAATCTGAGATTTACTTTTTCAACACAGAAGCGGATTCACAACGTATTATTGCAGGATCTTTTGGGGTAAGAATTGGAACACTCCCAAGAAGATTCCTTGGTACACCATTGTTTGGTGGTGTGGGGAAAGGCCCCATTTGGAAGAAGTTGGTAGAGGACTACAGAAATAGGATGGATAGCTGGAAAGGTTAGTGGCTTACGTTGGCATGCAGGATAACAATGCTCCGAGAAGTCATATCAGCAATGCTAATCTACTCCATGGCATGCTTCAAAATTCCAAAGAAAGAAATTCAAATAATTCAACGTAGTATGCGCAAGTTCCTATGGAATGGTTTGCAGGAGGGGGATAAGATTTCCCTAATGGCTTGGTCAAAAGTGTGCAGACCAAGAGGAGGTGGTGGAGCTGGCATAAGGGATTGGATACTTTTAAATGTGGCTCTTGGTGCCAAATTAGTATGGCAGGTTTTCAGTGCAGGGGACCAGAGATGGGTGAAGATTCTCAGAGCCAAATATTTAGACAACATAGAGGATGAATGCATTTTGACAATGGCTGACCCTCCGAGGGGCTCTGCAATTTGGAATTATATGATGAGTTATAGGCACTTAATATCAAATCACTTGACCTGGAAGATTGGGGATGGAGCAAAGGCAGATTTCTGGAGTGATTCGTGGGATGGGGGCCAATAGTTGGATAAATCGGGAGTCACTGATCATCTAATTGCAATAACGCAACACCAATGGGGTTCCAAAGTGAGAGATTTTATTGCAGAGGAGAATCCTACTAGGGGCATTCCAGGGAATTGGAAGGAGACCTCCACCCTAAATGTGAATGTTGTAGATAAGGAAAGCTTGGATCAGATTCTGAAGGAACAAATGTTGGTCTCTTCTGATACCAGGGATCAGTTGATTTGGAGTGTATCCAAAAGCGGGAATTATATAGTCAAGATTGGCTACCAACTTCTGGAAGGTACTCATAATAAAGTATTGTGGGAGTAGAACCTGTGTTGGGACAGTGCGTATTTATCGAAGGCTGGAACGTTCACTTGGCTGGCAGGCAATCGTAAAATTCTAACTGGGGAAAGGTTAAAAAAGATGGGCTTTCAAGCACCCTTTAGATGTCCTCTATGCGGAAACGCGGAAGAAAATATAGATCATTTGCTACTCCACTGCAGTTTTTTGCAGGCAACATGGGGTATGATTAGATCAAAACTCAGATGGGCTAGTCCACTAACAGAAACTCTGAAGGGTTGGTTGGAAGCATGGCCCGCTAAAAAAACAAACATGTTTTTGCGTCAGCTTGGAGGGTTATACCGACAATTACACTGTGGGAGCTTTGGAAAGAAATGAACAGGAGAATCTTCCAGGATAAGGAGGAGGAATGGCCGCGCTTTGGACAGCATCTAGAGAGTACCATTGCAGATGCAGTTTCATCTGCATAATCCTCATCAAGCTTTTAGAATGCAACACTCATTAGGCAAGACTCCCAAATTCAATCAAGCTTCCCAACTATCAAATTCTGGCCCATTAACGAGCTTTCAAGGGTTAATCCTAAATAGAAAATGAAGAAGGTATTTTGGCAACCACCAGAGGAAGGATGGGTGAAAATTAACTTTGACGGAGCTGCTTGGGGAAACCCGGGGGTCTTTGGTTGCGGTTGTATAACAAGAGATCATCAGGGCAACACTCTTGCTTTTGTGGCCAAACGATTGAAGGATGGTATGAATAATGTGGCCGAATGTGTAGCGGCTAAAGAGGCTTTAGTCTTAGGAGCCAAATTGGGAATCCGCAGAGTGCACCTTGAAGGGGACTCAGAGATAATCACTAATGGAATAACGGGAGGAAAGTTGGTAGTGTGGCATCTTGACAAACACATCAAGCAGATTAGGTGCCTGTTACAGGAGTTCGAGGAATTTAAGGTTTCCCACATCTACAGAGAGGATAATAAGGTGGCAGACAAGCTGGTTAATATGGGTGCGAATGTAGCTCTGGGGACTCAGTATGAAATTCATGAAGACCTTAGAAGTCTCGACTTGGAATAAAAAGAGGAAAATAAAATGAATACCCCAATTAAAGCATCTTATCTAATTAATGAAGGAGTACTAATGAACCATTAATCCCGATGGCACTCAAGATATATCATGTCCTTGCACGTGATAGTATTTGCAATTATTTATTGGCACCCCGCGAAGCAAATCCTTCTAGATTGTTCGAAGGGTGTGATTTCAAGAAGGAAAGGCAGAGCAATTCATAGGGTTTCCAGTGTAGAGTAGGAGATGGAGGAAAATTTTGCACTAAAATCAGATTGTTAGATGCAATCGTATGAGGGGAAGATCACGGTGAGGCTTCTGAGGAACATTTTCATGTTTGATGCTCCAGAGTTCATGGAAGACATCCAACAAATGTTTGGTGTGGAGTATTTGGACTCCTATTGGAGGAGACACTCCAATTTGGATGTGGCTTCGCTCTTTGTGGCACTAGCGTTGATAGTGGGTGAGACCAAGGAGGAAGTCAAAAGGGCAGTGGTAGCATGTGTTGATCCACAATGGCTACAGGGGCTGGAGGAAATTGTGGACAAAGTTATTCTGGGGCAAGGGTTGGAGATGGGACAAGAGCCATGGAGGCTTATCGGGGGAGGGGGTACTTCGGTTCAACCCCTGGTCATCTGGTCTTTGACGAATCCACAAGGGGTGCATGTACCGCAGCTGAGAAAGGGTGGAAGAAGGTTGTGGCATTCTTGCAGGAGAATATATGGGTGGAGAGTGAGGAAAGGAGGGGATTTATGAAGTTGACGCCTTGCAAAAGTGTGACAGCTCAAGGACAGCCGCTGCGACACCAGATTGAGAGGAGGGCTCAGAAAGAGGTGGGCACAAGTGAAGTGGGTAGCATGAGTCGCCAGGGAACCAGTCTTATTGGCATGCCAAGGTCAGTTCCAGACGACCAGACCATTCCCAATTTCTTGAGGGAGGAGGTGACACAGTGGTTCAAACACTAAGCACGGAGGGCTGGCGGAGGTGGATGATGCCATTC
This sequence comes from Thuja plicata, assembly GCA_018584345.1. Classification (NCBI taxonomy): domain Eukaryota; kingdom Viridiplantae; phylum Streptophyta; class Pinopsida; order Cupressales; family Cupressaceae; genus Thuja; species Thuja plicata. The sequence goes on along the minus strand of MU224951.1, from coordinate 16,114,828 downwards.
CTGGGGCAGTTAAAATGCTTTTTTGTGATCCTTTGTGTGTTGGATGCTGTTGTTTTTTGTTAGGGTGTTAATGCCCTTTTTTTATGTATAACGTCTATATATGTTTGTGGGGTACGGATGATATATATTTGTAATGCGTTGGCCAACCTTTGCAATTGGCATTATGATGTAATTTCTCTTTTTATTATCAATGAATACAAAAATTGTTACCGATAAAAAAAAAGTCCTAATAATCTTTTTTTGTATTTCAATTTAAAGGTTATTTCCAAATATGTATAGTCTCACCCAAACTTTTTCATTCAAAATCCTCCATTAATAGACAAAAAATATTTTTAATTAAATTTAAATCGTCATAAAAACTATATCTTAAAAATAGAAAAAATAATCCCTTCCATAAAACTATAGGTCAAATTCATATATAGGGGAGACCCTTCAATTATTGTCCATGTTCCATCACCATTCACTCCTTTCTCACTCAACCTCCCAATTACTAACTCAAAAAAAAAAAAAAAAAATCTAATAGCTGACCACTTGTACCCCACATAGTTAAAATTTTAATATTTAATTGGAGGAGTTGTACAACTTTGTTGGACATTTCATAAGTAATGATAAAAGAAGTTATTAGAGGAATAGGTATTTGATTAGCTCTGAATTTTTTTAAGGTTGTAGTGCATTGTTCTTGGGGTGTCTTAAGTATGTATGAGGCCTCGCCACTAAACAACCACTTTTTGACTTTTGTGCACACAATGAATCACCTTACACTCTTCACTAGAAGGTCAAATGATAGCTTTAAGCTCTCAAGTCACATACAAAGACAACACAAAAACTCTTTAAAATCCATGTATCAACACTACCCTTCCTCTAATTTGTCTCAATTAATAATTTTTTAATTCTATTTTAAAAATCCTTCTCAAATGTGTATTCTCTCTCTCTCCTAGACATATAATCCACAATATAATGTAAGTTCACCCCTTTTTAATTTTTCAAAATTTAAATAAGAAATTTAAATAATTATTTAGAAACACGTTATTGACATAGGGGAAAGGCACTAGTAGTGGACATAGCACCTATACCCATTTACTCAGTTTTAATCATTTTATTTACCAGTAGTGGATCATTTATATACCAATAGTTGGTCATTTTTTAGCTTTTTTGACCCATGATTGGCTCATTTGTGCACCACTACTAGTGATTTATTGAACCACTACTAGATTTTTGAGTGATTTTTTGACCCATGACTGGCTTAATTATGGACCACTACTGGTGATTTGAGTGAATAATTATTGGTGCAATGGGGGTCAAGTATCGGTAAACACTTTTTTTGGACCACTTTTTGACCCCTTCGCACATAACGTTTTCTATAGAATGCATCGTTATTGGCTAGAAGCTGAAACCTTAGCTTTAAGCAGTTAAGTCGCATACGAAAACAACTAAAAAAAACCATCAAAATCCGATATCGTTTGGTACCTCAATTGAACACGCGAAGTTAGCTATAGTCACTACTAGTGCCTTTCCCCTAATATAATTATTAAATTTTAGTGAGATGATTCCAAGATTCAAATTTGCCTCGAACACTATTTTAAAAATCTATATAAAAAACATTTACTCCTCTAAAAAAAAATCCTTATTTAATAAAAAATCCTTCTTACAAACTTCTAAAAAGTGCCTTTCCTCTCAAATCAGACCAAAAAACCATTACTCCTATCTAGAAAGAATCCTTATCCTCAAACTGAATCCAGAATCCTGATCTCTCAAAACTTGATCCGCAAATAATGGAAGGCTCACTGGATAAAGTTGGCTGTTCAAATTCATATGTGTAAAATCCCTACATAAAACCCCGATCTTCAATTTTCATGTGGAGTGGGTCCCGAATGAGAAATTTGCGTTCCACAAATTATGGGGTTCTTTCGAATTTACGTTAATTTTTTAAGGAAGCGATGTTTTTACATTTGATCGAATGGGAATTTGAAATTGCGTTATTCTCTGCTACGTTTCTCTTTACAGCAAGAAAACAAAAAAATGCACGTACTTTTTTAACGGAGTGCGGATCCCGAACACAGTGTCCAACATTAGGGATTACGCGTAGCCTAATCTTGCATGTATTAAATGTGTTTATAACGTTTTACGGGGGTATAAATTGGTTTGCAGGGGCGTTAAAACGGAAGAAATGCAAGCAACGGCAAACAAGGAAATACGCGGTGCTGTTTTACTCATGATTTAAGGTAAATCTCAATGACAGAGCAGCAGTTGGGTACTGTTTTTTTAATGAGATTCTGAGTTGGGTATTGTATTTTTTAATGAGATCTGCAAATCAGTTCTGTTTTGGAGTTTATGGTGTTTTCCCCTCTTGTTCTCTGTGTTTATATTATTGGGTATTTGTACTTGTAACAAATCAATGGTTACCATGTAGCCTCAGATTCAGATTGATGGTGGTTTAAGATTGACAGGTTGTAGCATCTAACATGTATTTTTAGCTCATTACGTGGGTTTAAGCTTTGTTTAAACATGGATCACTCAATAAAAAGGAAAAAAAAGCTTTGGTTATGAGGCAAACACTGCAGCTGGATTTGAGTCTGTTTGAGAATCATTGGTATAGAATTGGAATTTGACATCTTTTTGTTTAGGTTTTTGGTTTTTGCAGTATGAAGCTACGTATGCTACTGAGCTGTCAGGACACTGAATCCATTTAAAAATAGCGGAGCTGCCAGATTTATCCAAGAACTAAATTTTTCTAGTAGTGCTGATGAGCGCCAAGTGAGTGGACTGCCTTGTAGTCTGGCAATGATAGCGCTAGTCTTAAGTGGGTGCATTACTCGATTGGCTCCAGACTTAGCAATGCTATATTAGTTGGTGGTGATTTGATATGCCACCGACCATAATCATGTAGCCAATGAAAACGGATTCACATGAATAGTGGCACGTTATGATTTTTTCTGTCTTAGGTTTGATCGACAGATATGAAGTATTAAGCATGAAATCTATGTATCTGGGGGATCTATTTAGGAGGAATGTGAAAGCATTGCAGTTTTAGATAATGATGTTTGGATGAAATGATGACTAGTCCCTTTTAGGCCAGTTTGGTCAGTAGTACCTATCGCAATGCATTATCTTGTTTAATAGATTGCTTGTATGAGTACACGCTGAATTTCCGAAGTTTGTATGATTATTTGGATTAAGGATTTTGTAATAGATTACAAGCACAAATGGAGTTTTACATGAAAGCTAGGTTACGAGTGTATGTGTAATTTTGTATCTAGGTTTGTGGGTGTTAAGTTTTGAACCAAGATTTGGGAGTTTTGGTGTGATTATCTTGATTTAAGGTTTCAGTGATACTTCGAGTAAATGCAATTCTGTAATTGGTCTTTAGGAATTTCAGAATATAGTTACTGGGGTAGAAGATTGTTTCGGCGAGTCTCTAGTTTTAGACCTAATTTTTCAGGTTTGGTATGATTAACTTGATTCATAATTTAGTGTACAAAATAACAAAGTGTTTACATGTATGCAATTGTTGATAGACAGCTTAAAAGGAAATGTGTTTCATCCTCAACACTTGCGTTTGAATTACGAAATCTTATTATTGGAATGGTTGCAGGTGTTTGGAGGTTTCAATGGATGCATATGGAGCAGTGCGCATTGTTTACACAAGGATCAGGAGCCTCGAGCCAGAAAATGTATCCGAGATTGTTGGATATTTGCTCATGCAAGATCTGGGAGACCAGGAAATGATTCGCCTGGCGTTTGGTCCTAATGCTCTGTTACAGTCCATGATTTCAAAAGCCAAGGAGAAACTGGGATTGTCATCATCTCCTCCAATTCATCAGCAGCTGCTATCAGATCACCATTCTCCACCTTTTCAGTACTCGAATCTGTTGCCTCCACATTATTCTAATGGATTTCACTGGGGATCATCTCATGAAAAAGATAGTACATTATTAGCAGCTCAAGATCTAATGCATCAGACCAATTTTCAAGGCGAACCCAGTGACTATCTGAATTTGAGCAGGCATCAGAGCCTGCCCCACGATCTCAAATTTTCAGAAGAACAACTTTTTTATCCCGATTCTACTTTCAGTCTAGCTAATGATCAATCTTTTTATCGAGAAATCTCTCCTACTTTCTTCAATGGAATCAAGCTAGGATCAAACCACAGGCGGGCCTATTCCATGACTGATGTTTCTGTTTCTCCAAGTTCTGAATCCCTGTCATCCAAGCCATGCCTGTATTTCGCTCGTGGTTACTGCAAGCATGGATCCAACTGCCGTTTTTCACATATTCTATCAAGTCCCATGATTGAAAGCATATCGCTGGAGAAGTTAGAGATGGAAATGCAAGAGCTTTTGAGAGGAATGAGGGCCCCTGTTTCAATTGCTTCTCTGCCTCAGCTATACTACGAGAGATTCGGTAAAACTCTGCAAGCTGAGGGGTACTTGACTGAGAGTCAGAGACACGGTAAAACTGGATACAGTTTGACAAATCTATTAGCCCGGCTAAAGAATACCGTTACACTCATTGATAGGCCTCATGGGCAGCACGCTGTCATTTTAGCAGAGGATGCTTACAGATTTACATCATACAGGAGTGGTTTTAGTAATAGTGAACGAGAGGATTTGGGCGGCATCAATCCTGCATCCCGTCAAATTTACATGACTTTTCCTGCTGAGAGCACATTCACAGAAGAGGATGTTTCAAATTATTTTGGGTATGTTCGGTATAGTTTCATTCTTTTTCAATTTGTTCTTCTTTGAGATAGCTTTGGGTTCCCAGACTCCCTTATCACTTGAGATAGCTTAAGGCTTTTAAGCGTTTAACATGTTGCTTCCTCTTTTTGGTCATTTAAATTTTGGGTTCTTTTATTTCTACTGCATTTGTTTCTAACTATTTATGTTGTGGAGTTTTCCAGCAAATTTTGTGTTCTTGTTCTGCTTTGACTCACTTCAGTTGAGATGCACTCAATTATTCCATCGTGTTACTTATTTGAGTTCCATTGGCCATTCTTGACCATTCTTAAATGGTTTGTGCATGTTAATATCTTGTTTAAAACTAAATTAAGTGAATAAATGCTAACAATGAGCTTTGGTTGTCAGGATTTATGGACCTGTACAGGATGTGAGGATCCCCTACCAGCAGAAACGGATGTTTGGATTCGTAACATATGTTTATCCCCAGACAGTGAAACAAGTCTTAGCCAAAGGAAATCCTCACTATGTTTGTGGTGCCAGGGTTCTCGTTAAACCTTACAAAGAGAAAAGCAAGTATGGAGACAGGTTAGATTAATCAGAAACAGGAGGAAAAATATTGGCAACTGCATCTTTACATCATGTATTAGTGCATTTCTATTTTAAATTAGTAATTTGCTGGTATTAATTCATTTCCATGTACATATTAGCATGCAGAAATCACCTTAGATAAAACTAGCACTTAGATGAAAACTGCAATTTTTTCACCCATTCTGTAAGATCTGCATTTATATTGGTCTTTTCTCTGTCTGCGCTACTAAGTTGATTTGTTTTAGTACTTTGTTAGTATTAAGGCATTTCCATGCACAAATGACATGCAGCAGTCACAGATAAATTAGGGCAGACTTGAAAACTATGGTTCTTATCCATTTAAAATCTGCATTTTTTGTTTTCTGGTGGGACTTAGTCTCCTTGTTATGTTTCAGGAAATTTTTGGATAGAGGAGAACATTCAAAATACTTGTCATCTCAGATTCTCGATCTTAAGGAGTACGATTCACATCTAGGTATGCATCTTTCAGTAAGATCCCTCAAGTAGCATTGATGTTTGACTGAAAGTAGACAGCAGTCACGATGTTTGTTATTTGGGACTTTGGATCCTTCAAAATAACAAATAGGGTGCTGCTCATTTGCTTTGCTCTACAAGACAGTTTCACAAAACTGTAGTATTTCATCTGTCTAGCTTATTATGGTATAAATGTGAAGATTATTGTGATGATCTGATTTGATAACTCAATTGATGAGCTATTTAAGTGGTGCTAGCCTATGAAATGTTTAACCTTTGTGTAACGTCAGGTTGTAGACTGGTTGAGAGCTCAGAAATGGCTAGAAGGCAGATGGAGGAGCAAGAGCAAGCTGTGGAGTTAGAGAGTCTACATTTTGCCGATTTGCATCTGGGAGATGCACAAAGAAATCAAGGTGGAAGCCAAGTCAGTATGCCTCTTGTGCAGCAAAATCATTTCTCAAATGGGTTCTCCACTGGTTTATTCAATGCTGACCAAGATGCAAAAGCTTCAGAAGGTGAGAAGCTAGATTAGATTCTTTAATTTAAATGACAAGAGAGTGGTTGCATGACATGGCTTTGGGTTTTTAACTTTTAAGCATTACTCCTGCTACTTCACGTTGTTCTTTATTTATATTTTAGTTTTATGGTCTTGCTTTTCACAATTTGCTTCATTTGATGCAGATCTCAATGGGCTTGATCCAGCGCTAGATCAGTTCAGTTATGTATTAGATGTGCTGGACAGTGAGCATAATAATGAAGTAGAGACAAAGAGTAAAACTGACGGTGATGATGAATGGTAGGAATGATTGATGTTCTTATTTGTATCTATATATGCTTGCATTTGAAGCAGAAACATGCAAAACAGTTTGTCGATATCTATTGCTCATAGGTAAACTCATGATTGTTCTTTGTATGCGAACAAGCAGTAATAATGGGCACAACCTTCCTGACAGCCCCTTTTCAGTTTTCAATGGGATAAAAACGCCACCCCATCCGGAAAAAACTAAGATTCACACTATATTCAACAACACGACTCAAGAATCAACCACCTCTGGTTTCACTCAGGAAAGGACTAGTTGTTCTCTGTTTTGGGACCATAGTTGTTTTTTTATTACATTTGTTTTTCTGTGGTTATACATTCAGCTATTTCTTATAGTCTGAAAGTTGCTATCTATCTATTTTATGCAGATTCCGCTGTGGAGCAGGTGCAGTTAGCATGGCACTGATTTTGCATTGACTGTAGTTCAAAGGTTATGTATCCTCTCTATAAATAAATCTGTTATATACATCCTTTATACCTAGTAAATCTTGGGTTAGGGTATAAATTTGGTTTGAAAAGATGCAAGAATCAGCTTGGGCCATGTTCTTAAGTTTTAACATCTGCAAGTGTCTTTATATTGGAATGACATCGCACAACTATGTCTCAACCACATTTTTAAGTATTAGTTGTGTTTGAATACTATCAGTCATGTTCGGACCACTCTTTAGAGATCTGTCAACACATCGATCATCAGGCTACAATCTATGGCATAAGCCTTATTATCACATTCTGAAGACCACATTTTAAAATTTTGTAACCATCTTCATTATTGCACGAATTGCCTATGTTGGAATATCACTAAAACCATGTTTGAACCACATCTGTAAGACTTGTACAACATTGCCACTTAGGAATTTATGCATAATCTTTGCTATATCACTCTCAAGTTTGGACTGTATTCCTAAGGTTGTAACCACAGGTCCCCCTCTCATGGGTAGTCCTATTATTGTGAGCTTTATACTATGCATTGCTTGTTGCAGAAAGTTTTGATTTCATTAGCATTAATTTTAGTCAGAAATTCTGAACATTGATCATGTGGTTTCAGGTGATTACAATGGAACAAATCACTACCATTTACTGGCAGTAAATTATAACAAAATCCGTTTGTGGTAGAGAACACCAGCACATCATCATTCCTCGGTGAAGAGAAAGCCAGTTTAATAAAATTCTGGTAAAATATACAGGGTCTTTTTATTCTCCCAACATCCGTGTGGAGGGCTACCTGAAAAGGACAAAAGAGGCCAAAACCAGCATATACAATAAATCAACTGGGATAACATAGATTAAAAAAGTCCAAGTGGGTTTAGCAAATCCGGAATTACACAATTTTTTGAAGCAGAGTACAGCATTTTTGCATATGTAGATTTATATATATACATTATATTGTCAAATGAAAAAGAAAAAGCTCTTTATGTAAGCTCTATGTATTTCCAAACAAGAGTTGGATACGAGTCTATACAGAGCCTTACCTACCTTCTTTTCTTATCAAAAGAGTACTTTGGCTACAAGAGTGTGCAAAGCAACAACTAATTAAATTTACTAGACTGAATCTGAGCTGCTACAGCAGCCGCTTTCAATATAATTAGTCAGTTCTGACTATTGATAAGTGACATTTCAATACTTATAGCACAATGAAAAGAATCCAAATTTATTTATTACTTTTTCATGGTTTTAAGCTCCATGAATTGCAATATGGTACAAGAAAGAAAAATATATCTTAATAGTGAAAGATTTAGTCAACGGCGTAGTCAGGTGTGCCTGCTTAATTGTTAACTTATGATTATATTCATTTGAGCTAGAATATTGAAGGGGGATGACCTTCCAAATACTTATTGTTTCTAAATTATGATTTGAGAGATGGGTATTTCAAACAGTACCTACAAAATAAATAAGATATTAAGAATAAGCATCACCAAAATGGAAAGTGGATCATTTGAACTAGGGTTCACCCCAAAGTGACTGAGCCTAGCTTTTTCCTGTATAAAACTTAAGTATGGGAGAGTGTCTAAATATCATATATGCAGTTGTTCCTCTAAAATGATGATACAGGAGTGAGCTATTGGAAAAAATTGGGAGCGAATTGAAATTTTCTTGTAGAATTTTGAAAAGTGCAAAGTTAGAGTGCTTAACAATTGGATTTTGAGAAGTGCAAAGTTAAGATGTTCAACTATTTTATTTAGGCCTAATTAACATGAAGAATTGCAATGTGGGTGTGGACAATAAAGAAAAACCCAAAAGTTTTCCTCAATGTTTTTAATGGATCTAAAGTACCATCTATATGAAATACTGTTTTAGGTGAGTGGAGCAGGCTTGTCAGATTGTGGATATTGCCATCATTGAATGTGCAGAGAGTGATTTTCTTTACAATATTGATTAGGCTCCTCCCACATGCAGGTGTCTCAGTTCTGTGGGTCAGTCCGGACAAAAGCATTTTTCTACTGTGGTACTGACTTAAAACAGCAAGTACTCACATTGGGTGGGACAGGGACTCAGTCCTACAAGCTAGTGCATAGGGGATAAGAATAATAGAAAATTTGATGCAAAAAACATACTAGTACTTGTCTCTAGCACTAAAAGTGAAGGCTATTGGGAAAGGGCACAAAAGCCTGCAGTCCACTACATTCATGCAGAGGAGAATATTCAAGTAGCCAACATGACTCTTCTTTGGGGTCACTTCACCTTTATTTTTATTTTTGTTTTCCATAAAGCTGTTCCGCAGAACAGGCTGCTTTTATGTCCTTTGAGAAGGCCCACTGAAAGCAAGTAAAGAGATGCAGAGAAATTTTTATGAAAGATGTCAGCTGTTATAGGTAGGAAAGTTTGTGCCTGTGCCCACATGATGCTTGGGGCGTTGTCTGCACATCACACGTTCTGTCCATGCTTTTATATTTTACTGACAGGAGGACATAAGAACATGGAGCATTACTTCCGTTAGAGATAAGTTATTCCCCATCTACATCCGATTATTTGTTTTTCATCTTTTCAAAAAGATGAGGAATTCAAATGAAATGATAACCCAAGATGAGTATGGTGGGTGCTATGCTTATTTGGGTGGGGCAAACTTTTTGGTCAGGCACAAAGAGTCAATAGTTTTTTCTGTTTTCTGGTTTACAGTTTTGAAGTTTCTGGGTTTATAGGGTTACATTCCAGTGAAACTAATGCCTTAATATATATTGGAAAGAAATTACTTAAAAAAAGTGTTTAGGTCAAGGCAATTAAATAAACAATATTGTTTGGGATTTGATACTTTTACGATTCACAATAGTTATAAATGTGGATAAAGGAAATATAAATAATGGTACTGAATTTTATAATTGAAGATTGAATGATCTAAATGAATGTTTTGAAATCTGTAAAATCTTATAATTAAAACCTTTTATGATATTCAATATTATGTCAGATTTACAAATCAAATATTTATAGAGTATAGGGATCAAGAATAGGTTTGTAACTATCCTGTTCATTTGTAAATTTGTACTGTGAAATTAATATGCTTTGTTGTGTCCAATGTGCCTTTATGTCCTTTGATATGTGAGGGTTCACAATATTTTATTATATTAATCAGATTTCCACAATCCTTTTCAATATTATGCAAGGACTTTTGGCTTTGACTATGTATGTACTTTTAGCATCAACATTTTGGATCACACTCTGTGATCCATCATCAAGATGTAAGAGCATGCAATATGTGTAAAATGTAAGATGTAGACCAGACCTCACTCAACAAATATATGGACGAGGAGAGGAGTGGGCACTTAACAGATATAAGAAGGGATGAGAAGCTCCTCTCCCATCCCTTATATCTATTGAGTGAGGCATGGTTTGCATCTTACATTTTACATATTCTGCATGCTCTTACATCCTTATGATGGATCACAAAGTGTGATTCGAAACATTGATGCTAAAAATACATACACAATCAAAGCCATAAGTCCATGCATAATAATATTTCGCTATGTTCCTAGGGGATACATTCTCTTAGGTAAACCTATGGAATTGTGTATGAATGATTTGAAAACAACACTCTCTACGTCATGCATATGCTCCTAGAATGAGAGATTAATATTTCAAGATGATTAGAATAAATATATTGAATGTCTTTCTATACAAAAGGACATAACAACACATTGCACAAATTTGTGTTTGGTTTGGTCGAGGTAGGAACCAACTAACTTTGATGTTTATTTAAAAAGAGTTGGGTAGGATGTGTTTGCAATTGTGAGTATTTTTTGGTGACCACAAACTTGGTCTTAGGACATGAAAGTTGCTAAGTCATA
>MU224951.1:16051486-16083432 GCA_018584345.1 Thuja plicata | reverse complement strand
ATTATCTACTGCTGTAACCTCGTCTAAAGACAATGCAATAAAATTTGACTCTTTAATTTTTGCCTTTAGATCCTCTTTTTCAACATCGGCAAGACAACTTGCCCATTCCCATCCACTATTTACTGACTAATGACTGTTAGGATAGTTAGGAACTTTTAGAAAGTGTAATAAAGAACTCAATGATGGGTAGTCTGTCATAGGATGCCCTCTGCTCAAAATATTAAAAACAACACATAACTGAACAACTTTTCCCATTAGTTCTACTTCCGATGCTTTTCCAAAACAGGCTTCAATAGAGCAACTTGAGCAGGCGTCATCTGTATATTCAGCTAAAATTCATATAATTTTGCATTCCTAACATGCAGAGATTCATCCTTTGTTTTCCATCTTATCACTGATTTTTCAACTCCATCTATGGTTTTCTTTTCGTAAACTTTACCCATATGCTTCTCTATGGTGTCAATTTTTAACTGTAACCTCTTTTCCTTCTTATTTATCTTGGTGCAAATCTTACATCTGCATTCTACCGGAGGTTGACCTTCAATTGGATTATCCACTGGTTCAATGAATGGATACTTTGACACCCATTCTATTTGAAAATTCCTCGACAGCTCCCACTTTCGATCATTTTTTGAATTGTTTTTTCTTTTCTTTTTCCCTGCACCATCATCATCTTTGACATTCTCAGTCTCATCCAAGTTGATTATATCATTATGGCTACTCTGGGTATTTAATTGAAAATCCTCTTCAAGTTCATCGTGATATGAGATATCAAGTTCACCTACCTCTTCAATATGTCATGTAGTTTCATGTTGTGAATCTTCAAAATCTACTTGTGATGAAGCAGCTTCCCGGTTTTGGACAGAAACATTTCCAACACCATGACCAAAGTACAATGATAAGGTTCTGCATTTTTCTGGCCTCTCTTGGCTTTCCCCACTTGCAGGAGCCTTACCCTTATTCTTGTTACCCTTATTTTTGTTCGACATCTCCATTCTCCAATGACTTGCACTGCTAAAAAAAAGTTAAATTGTTGAAGAAGTGACAATAGACTATAATATATATAAATATGATTCTGGATTTATTGGCCCTAAAATCATGTCTGAGGTCTCTCTAGTCACCAGTGTTTGCTAACTGGTTACCACTAAATAATAATGAACTCAAAATTACAGAGTCACAAAATATGTATCACTTACCTTTGCCTCAAATTAAATTGCAGTTGCTACTCACCAATGCAGTATGCAGTTGCACTCAACAGTCTGAAACTTTGCTATCGATCAAATGTATTTATACTATCCTTATTTGGCAAATTCAGCGGGAGGTATTAGGTCAAGGTATACAAATTTAGCGAAGCCCACATAAGTTTAACACGTCTTTTGTTATTTGCGAGGCGATTATGGGTTGTCCAATACAAAGGTATGATTGATAAAGTTGGCGAATTTGGGTCGGGTTGAGACACGCGTCCGTAAAATGCCAGGCGAATTTGGGTTGGCCTATAGATATAAATGTATAAAACTATTGGCGAATATAGGCCGTCCATTTGGGTCGCGTATACATTATAGGTAAATTTTCAAAATTTACAGGGACCAAAAATTAGATTCCATTGGCGATGATGTTTAAGAAAATTAGAAAATCAAATAAAGCGATGGGCGATGGGCCCGGGCATTGATCCCAATATTAATAATTGTCGGGCGATAGGGTCAACCTAATATATGAAAAAAAAATTCCAATTCCCCGCTCGCTGACATGCAACATTCGCCAATTGGCGAATAATCGCCACTAAAGTTTTCGTTGGGGGTTTCTCCTATGTTTGATTTTGTGGCCGACCTGTTGGTTGCTTTTGTAATTAAGTAGTATTTTGTTCTTAGTTTTGAGATATGATATTAGAGAGTAGATTGAAGTGTTAGATCTGAGAATTTGGATCGGGAGCTGTGTGTTTGTAGAAGATCTATAGTTGATCTTGAATTGTATCTTTGTATTTGGTCGTAACCGGGAAGGCCTTATAGCCTGACATGTTGCATGTAATGAGAATTATGAGATAATACAAGTTGATATTGCTATATCTTGTGTTGTGTAGTTTTCGCTGTGTGTTCTTGTGGTTGGATGCAAGTTTGGATAGTCCATTCTTGGATCCTCCGAGCTTGAGTGCGTCAGTCATGAAGCTAGAACAAGATGAAGTTGAAACAAAAGGACAAACCTCCAAGATATGAAAATATTAAGAACATTATGTGAAGGCAAATCATGATGCCCTAAATACAAAAAGAGTCCATGAAGGCACAACATGTGAGGGGAAGGCATTGGGCTCTCCATGTGTAAAGATATGACAATCATGGATCAAGTATAGAAGGGGAAAATACATAATGCCCTCATGTGACTAAAAAGATGTATCCATTTAAGCTCATAATCAAAGTGTAATTGTAGGCATCCAAATTTACAACACCAACTTTCTCATGAATTAATTAAACAAGTCATTGTTTAACTGATTTCCTTCACCATTCATTCTTCATTATTTTATCTCTAAGGTTATTTTATTAAATTATTTAAATTAATTAGTTTGTCCCCAAATCCTCCTATTAAATATATAGATATATACATCCTATTAAATATATAGATATATACCTACTTAATTAGTTGATTTGGGTTAATTAATCCATATTACTATTCCCCCAATATTTTAATTCACATGATTATTCATCCTTATTCTTTTAATTCTAGAATTTAAATCATCCATCATTTACTTTCCCTCTTCTCCCATGATGCAACATGTCTAAGCATGCCACTTTATCCCACTCCATGCTCACACATTTTAAAGCATGCTAATTCACCTCCATTCCTATTTTTGAATTGCATATAGCTTGCCAATAATTCAAAAATATATCAATATAGACAATTTATGACAGTAGTATTAATATATTATATAATCTAATAGATCACGCAAGGTCACAAAAAGAGGATAATAAGTACCTATTTATCTAAAATGGTCGCCATATAAAGTTTTCACATTAATATTTTTACCAACTTTACTAAACTATATTGTTTTAAAAATGATAAAAGTTACAATATTGCAAATCATACTGACTATTATCAAAAGTTCTTGCTATCACTATATTTGTCCACGTCATTCCACCCAAGTGACGGATAGATAAATCATCATTACATCTCACAACCTCTATTGTGAATTCCACCTCTTGTTTTATATGGAACTTTGGTCCTACATGTAGTCCTAGATCTTTATCTAGTGTCTCCACTGGATATTTCATGTTATACTTCTTTGAAACGCTAAGTGTCCTTTCAATGGAATTTTTTTGGTTTGTTAAAAGGTTAGTGTCTCACATACTTCATCTATGATTTGTTTATTTCCATAGCACCAGTCTTCAATAATTTGACAAACTTATCTTTAAAAATCTTAATGGTATATTACTTGCAAATAAATATAATGGAAAAAGAGTCTTCTAATAGACTTGGTTAGTACTCTCCTATTTCCTTAGAACAATTCCTTGGTTCTCATTTTCCATAAAAACCATAGTATTTCAATAGATTTAAGAGGTCATTAAGGATTAAAATATTTATCCGCGTCAGGCAGAAGCCTTCAACACAATGGTAAGGTGTGAGCCTCTTAATTAGGAGGTCTTGGGTTCGAATCTAATTAACTTAATAATAATAATAATAATAATAATAATAATAAATTAAAAATACTCTCAGGCTTGGACCGATTACCTATCAAAACAAAAAAGATTTATCCATATCATTCAAAAAACCAAATACAATTTTCTTCCATTTAATTCCACCTTTGTCCCCCCTACCCCCATGCTAGCACAAAATAGATTCAACATCTCTTTAACATCAAAATAATAAAAGAATATATGTTTGATAGTTCTGGGTTTCATGTAAACAGTATAGTTATTAATGCTAGTGGACGAAAGGAACATGGTAGTTTTTGAAATATACGTAGCCATTCAAAACATGTCTTCTTAAGCTCAAGCACATTAGGCCACAACAAATTAAATATCTCAAACCATTTTTTTATTAGATATATTGATATGATTGGTAATGCCCAAGGTATAAATGAAAGAATTATAAATAATTTTGGTGTTTATTGTTTGTAAATTAGATCCATCAATCCATATGAAAGTGTGAATAATTTCACCATAAAAATCACATTGAATAAGTAACTGGAGGATTTTACATGATTCCTTGAGTATAAATATGTCCTTCAATGAGATGGAGGCACTTCAAAGTCAGAACTTAAGGAACTTGATGATCTCAGTTGACCATTGCTTAAAATGTTAGCGAGGAACATGAATCCTTTCTTAAATGAGGATTTTTTTGGAAAACCTTGCAACAAAGCAAAGAGTTTACCTTTATGAGATAGATTCCACAATAATGATCTAGAATGGTGGAACATGTTCCTGTAGATTTCCTTAAGGTAACTATTTATTGTCATATTCCTTACACGCTCTCAGGATTTCCACAAACTTTTGAATGCATTACATCCAACAAGTGAGATAAGGAAGCTTCCAAACAATAAGTCACATAGGGGAAGAAGCTTCCAAACTTTAGCTTGTCTTGGTATAGCTTATTTAATATTATTCCTATCTAGGATCTTCTACAGCTCATTCCCTTTCAAGGATTTGAGAATCCATTTGATAGGTAAGACTATGCCACACATTTTAAGGTCTTTAAAACCTAACTCTTTCAACCTTTTTTGAACAACACCAATCCTATTTAATTGAGTGTTTTTTTCCTTTTCTATTAGATCATAAAATTTATTTGATTTTCTTTTGGATTTCATTTATTTGATAATTGTTGAACAACCATGATGAGCCTATAAATTGTCATGTTTATTTCATGACTATGACAATTTAATCAACACTTATAATTCCATTCTAAAGGACTTATCATATTTACATTGATCCTATGAAGCATTAACTATGACTAAAGATTTATTCACAAAATATGTACGCTTAGCTAGTTAATGCTAAATTATGATAAATGGTTATTATTAAATGTTAAGAGCTTCGGAAGGATTAACATGTTGTTGAGATATTTGACTTATTCATGCAATTGAGAAGAAAATGAAACAAGTTGTCCCTTGTCAACATTCAGTTATTGATGGAGGTGTAGAAAAAGTCTAGAAGATGGTTTCAATAAAATAATCATATCTCCCTTATTTCTTAATGAAATTTGGATTTTCAAAATTGTTTGGAAAAATGAAAGAAGGAAAATCTTACCCAAAAACCATTTGAGCTAATTCATAATAATAAAGGAGCGCCATTCATCTCAGGTTGGCTAAGTTAAAAGTGGTGAGATTGGAGACAACAATTAAGGACCAAGTTCTAGTTTGGTTTGGACTCTTCCACCTCTGATTTATCTCATGGATTTGGAGTTATTAAAGTTATAAAAAAATGGAGAAACATGTGGAAACAATAAATCACGTGTCCTCAAACTATTACAAAATGTTTTCCACATCTTTAGGTGTATCTAAACATTTTAAGCCACAATTATGTTGTAAGAGTTTGAAGTGGATTAGAACACTCCCAAATTATTTAAGTTTGGTTTATATTATTAGTTTGTTGAAGAATAAGCCATATCCTTGATGTTGTGGGAGAAATTAAATTTGTTAAATAGTTTTTGAGTTTGTAATGAATCCAACTCTCAAGCCTCATGTATAAGTATGAGATATTGTTTAGTTGAGAGAAGGAGAGTAACTAGATAGTGATAATATTTGTTAATAGTGTCTTTGTAAAATCAATTTTTTTGATATAAGTCAATGTAATCTCTTTGATTTTCAATAAGAAGATGATTTCAACAATGAATCTTTTATATTGAAGATAGAATGCTAATAGGTAAGATTGTAGCCAATCATGCAAGGGCCACTTGAGGTCTTATGACTCTAGTTGTTTATAGTAGTTTACATTATTATTCAAATGCATAACGATCAATAATGTGTTGTATCAAAATTAATTCAAGTACCTCTCCACTCTGTACAACCATTGTTGTAGTAATTAACTAGTTAGCCTACAACCACTACTGTGTCATTTCAGAATTTACCTGAAGCTAGTGTTGTGTAGCTAGTTTCATTTCCAACTTTGTTGTATTTTCAATTTATTTATTGCTTTTAGTTTAGTTTCCTTTGTGAAATTGATAGAATAACTTAGAGTCTCCCATAGAGCATATAAAATTCAAATCCATCATAAGTTTACGCTTCCCTAGTTGATAATTTAATGAACCTTTCTAGGACAATGGGTTAATTAATGATAAATTTGTTGCCTTATGAAGCGTGTACATTGATTTATCTGCACCAGCCTATTACACTTAGAGATACTATTTAACCACACATAAGATTAGTATAAAGTGTAGAAGGAAATATCTTTTCATCATATTTGAATTCTTCTTGCCAAAGACAAGTATTGTTTGACCTTTTATTGGTTTTGATTTAACATTCTCACATATTTTTCAAACATGGTTTAACAAAATAGGAATGCCAAGGTATGTAGACTATTTGTTGGGACATCCCCATTAGAATTCATATTTAGTAAGCCACTCTAGGGGATGTTGTCCCAACTTAACATTATAGATTTTTTTGTAGATGATTTTTTCTCTAGAGGAAACACAAAGATTCAATTTTTGCATTAAGTTATCAAAACTATCTTCTCAATATTAACAAATAGGGTTGTATCTTCTACAAATTAAATATTTAGGAGGCCCTCCTTATTAGGGAGGGATAAACCTTTTATCAGAGGTATCATGGTTATTTCTTAACAAATAGTAAATAATACCTCATACAATCACTATTAGGGTTTAGGAAGATTGAATCAATAAGTAAAATTAAATATAATGCATAGTAAAAATTCACAATAACACATATTTAGTGTGGTTCAGCTAATGTGGGTTATATCCACATAGAAACATATGCCCATTTTCTTTTATTATCCAACCATTATCACTAAGGTTCGCACCCTAGCTAAGCCTAGACTTAGCCAACCTGTGAAACATGGGACTACTTTCAGGTTGGCTAAGTCTAGGCTTAGATAGGGTGAGAACCTTAGTGATAACACCAACAAAGAGAAAATTGCAATTTGATGATCTTTCACACTACATGTCCACTTATTTATCAAGACCCTTTTTGGCAGTTTACAAAGGTCAATTTAGATGCCAAAACAATAGTTGACTCCTTTAAGTGGACAATTTTTGCTTTGGGGTGTTTCCCCCAACAACCACTATTGGGGGGTGTTGCACCCAAAACCATATTGTGGAATTTTCCCCTATCTCCTATTGGTGAGGTGAGCCCTTGGGCCTTGTAGGAGGGGATTTGTGCCCCTATACTCCCCCCTTAATTTATTTGGTGGGAAAACGTAGCTTATAGTACCACCAAAATTTAAGGATGACTAGTGGCCACATACAGACAGTCACAAATAGGGCTAGGGAAAGAAGAAATTATTTCCTTATAGATATTTGTAGAGATAATTAATATAAAATAGAACCATTTACATCCACTTGTGTAAAAGGATCCTTCATTAAAGTGTTAAATATCCAATAGAAGCCATCTAGGAACCCAAAGGATTTTAGGGTCATCATAAGAAAGGGCCATTCCGCCTTATAATAAGAATTTTAAAAGTCAATGGGGAACATACAAATATTTTTATTAGAGAATTTTACCTAATCTATGGCCTTTCAACTAATGAGGAGGTTTTCCATTTTGTACCTATATTTAATGAAACCTATTTGGGTGTTATTGCTAAAGAACTTGGAAAGCTGTCCACTAATCTTCAAGGTAATATCTTTGTTAGTATCTGGTATAAAACATCAAGTAGGGAAATAGGCCTCCAATTTGTAATCAGAAACTTATCACCTTCCCCAAGTAGTGATTTGATTATACCTTCATTGATGTTATTACCTATAGAACCTTTATCAATAGCTTCTTTATAGACTTGTAGCAGATCATTACTCACCCACTCAATATTTTTTTTGTAGAATTATATAGGTAGTTCATATGCCTATGGAGATTTATTATTTCTTAATACTTGAATGAAATTTATAAAGTTATTCTTTAGAGACCTCTCTATTTAACATTTCTACACACTCCCTAGAGATTTTATTTGGTATTAAGTGCTGCAAATTTGAGTTTTGTTTCCTTCAAAAGTAAATAGATATTTATAACAGTAGTATAAAAAATATTTCACCTCTTTTGGACTAGCTATGAGATTTACCTCAAACCAAATATTGACAAAATTTTCTTTTATTCCTTTCTCCTTAATATATTTAAAGAATAATTTTGAACCTTTGTCTCAATTATGAAACCAATTCATTGTTGGTCTAATCATTAAACCTTGGTTCTTAGAAACTTGTAGGTTCCCCCTGACTATTTTTGCCACCATCAGCCAATCACAGATAATTGATCTAAGACACTTCATTATGGGCCAAAATATGTCTATTCTGACCTATCATGTTTCCCAACATTTTTTGCTAATTTATCATGTTATCCAAAGTTTTGTTTATAACACACTATGTTATGTTACCTTATGATTCCCCTATATCCCTGTAGATATCTTGTGTTTTATTCCCTTATGGATGTGGGTATGTGGGTCCAATATTTAAACAAAATATTTAATGTACCCTGCACCTCTGTGGTGTTACCTTATGGTTTTCCTTGATGTTTACAGGTGTGTGGGGGAAAATGAGGTTTGTACCCCGCACCCCCGCGCTGGTGTAAGGAAGAAAGAAATGTGTGATGCAGTTGTATGGGAAACTAGGTGCCAAGGATATAAAAGAGGATTGTGCCTTGTATCCGCACAGGGAATTGACATGCTAAGTGATGTTTCTTGCAGGTGCGCGGGGTGACGATAATCTGTCATGTTTGATGCACCCAATGAACTTTTACCAATGACTAGTTTTGAATATTTTAACCACTCTAACATGGCCTCGGGGGATAAATTCAAAGTAAAACTACTTATTTGGACATGTACATGTAATCCTAGTGCTTCCCCATGCCTATTTCCATTTTTAGGTGTTGTTTCTTTTG
The DNA here is from genome assembly GCA_018584345.1 of Thuja plicata. Lineage (NCBI taxonomy): Eukaryota > Viridiplantae > Streptophyta > Pinopsida > Cupressales > Cupressaceae > Thuja > Thuja plicata. The sequence goes on along the minus strand of MU224951.1, from coordinate 16,074,410 downwards.
ACAATAATATTTTTAACCCCAACTTTCTATAGGGTATGGGATTCTCTTCTTGACTACATAGTGTCTTCATTTGGGCCTTTTTCTATCACTTCTATGGATCAAATTGTATAGATAAATCATATTTTGATCTTATTTTTGATCTTATTTGCAGTTTTGTAACCTAACTCTAGTTTGGTTGGGGTTTGAGCTCAAAATGTAAAATCTGAGTTATGCCTAATCTATAAAGGCAATTCTTGTATCATATTTTTAGAGTTCTCCTTTTGGTTCTCTTGCAGTGGCTATGCTTTGCAACTATTATCTTGTTTTTCCTTCATTAATAGAGATCTCAGTTTTTACCTTCTCTTACATTTAGCTATCTTGCGCATGTCTTTGCCTTGTGTTGAATGCTTCTTTTCTGTCTTTAGTTTGTACATTATGTCTAACATGCTTATGAATGTTGAATTGTGAATTTAATTTTCCTTATAGCATCTCATTGGTTATTTCTTGTGTATGAGTCCTGAAGGATATATTAGGTTTTGGGTGCTTTGTTGATGATTTTGTACAGGTATGGGAAGAGAGAAACTAAAATCAATATGGTGTATCACCCCTTTAATTTTATGGAATCCCTCTTTCTCCCTTTCCCCTGCAAGATGCTAGCTTATGTGCACCCTGATTGGAAAGGAAGTTGGCCTTATTCAGAGATTCAACCTCTAATGCGCAAGGTTCCACACTTGGAGGCTGATTCAATATTTCACAAGGTTGATTGGGGGCCATACCCTAATCATGGGTAAAAGATTTTGTGACAATAATTTTTGGCATGCTTGGTGGGACTATCCTTAAAATCATTTAATAAGTTTTCTGGTTAGCCAATATAAATTCCACTCATTGAGAATTTGGGTATTTTTCTCAGCACAAACAACCTTTGGATCAAATCATATCAAAACACCATGGTGGCTCTGAGTGCAAATATGCTAGTTTAAAGAAGTCTTAGTGTTGGTATGTGTAAAGATCAAATGTGATCTTCATTGTTTCTCAAGTTTTTATAAAATTGCAGCTTATTTGAATGCCTAATCATGGATCCATTTCATATAAATGTTTATCATCCCCCCATATGATAAAAATAATGCTTCCCCACACTCTCCTATTATTAATATCAACCTGAACTGTAGCATGATTATGACCCAAATAAATCTGCAACATCAAATGACTAGCATGTCCAATATGATTACCATTCTCCTACCCCCATCCAATGTTCTTGGTCTCCAAACGACATTAGTGAGCTCAAGGAAATGATGTTGGGATTCCAAAAGCAATTTATTTTGGAAAAATTAGATATTATTGAGTAGTTGCAGGACTTCAATAGATAGGTTGATGAAATCAAGAGGAAAAAAGAGCTTGAAATGCAGCAAGAGGAGGATTAATAGGCCCATCTCTAGGTGCAACAGATAGATACCAAACAAAGACAATTTGATGAGAAACTTGTTGTAGTAGATGAACACATGAGGCTCAAGTTATATCAATTGTAGAACCAAGAAGCAAAGACAACCCCTTTCTCCAAATTTGTCATTCTAAGATTCAAAAAGCCCCCTCCATCACAAGAGCCCACAAAAAGGTTAGAGCCTCACTCACTAGATCTTTTCCAAATCCTATTTTGGAAAAGAAATCTATATACTGAGCTTTAATTAGGGTGATCATCCTATATTAGGAATTTCAAGTTTCTAAATATCTCATCTTGCTACTATAACTCCTTCTTCATATGCGCATAAAGACTCACCCATTCAGACCTTTATGCCTGATACCATTACACTCTTTAAGGGTGGACCAGTTGTGTGGGCTATTGATGGTCCTAACATGTCATTTTGGGAGGAAAAGAATAAGAAAAATATTCCATGGGAGGAGTTACAACCTACTATTATTGAGCATTCACATGGATCAAAAGAGGAAAAAGAGAAGTTACAAGAGGATATTGAGAAGGTTGTCCCCATGCAATCCTCTCTATAGATGAAGAATGAACAATACAAAGAGGATACATTCCTCTTATTTGAAGAGCTTCCCTCATTTATTGAGGAAGAGAAGAAATAAAATTCATCCCTACCCTTGAGGAACAAATCTTGGCTAATGATCCTTTACAAGAATCAGAGGACCTTCTACAAAAAGAAGAACAAAATAATTTTCCATAGTAGGAGATTCTCTATGATATGGAGGATGAGAAAGAGGATCCAAAGGATAAATTTTTCCTTGAGGAAGAACATGCTAATATGCACGAGGTTTCCCCTCAACCAATGCATATTTTTGCAATAGAGCAAGAGGAATCTTATGAAGAGGAGAATTTTTGGGAAGAGTTGAAAGTGTTCTTCTCATCCATAGACATCAAGCCATCTTCTCCTTCATCAGAAGATCATGAGTTGAAAGAGAAACATGTGAACATCCACATAATACCAGATACACTACAAATGGATCATGAGAAACACATGGAAGAGGTAAAAATGTTCATATCTTCACAAAAAGAAGAGGCACCACTTTCAAGCCAGCAAGATATTGAAATTGCAAAGAAAAATAGTGAGGTCGAGGTTGATTGCTTAGACCCAAAACCATCAAGAGGATGCTCCATAAGGAAAATAGATTTGCAAACAATCTTCAAGTTTCCACTAGTCATGCTTTTTTTAGAGCATGAGTGTGAGTATCACAGGGAGGTGGAAGTTTATCTTTCTCATAATGAAAGTGTCCAAGCATGGTAGAGATTCCTAGTTCTTGACACTTGGAGAGCATTCCAATAGTATGAGAAATGCTTGTCTATTGGAAATACAATAATGGGAAAGCAAGATACTAAGAGGTGGGGGGTGGGTGAATCAGATCTTCAAAATTAAACACTTAAAACAAACTGATCCACATTCATACATAAATGAATCTAATGTAATCTTAGATAGCATCCACACCATGAAATAAATAACACATTACATAATAACTTGGTAACCCAGAAACCCAAATAGGTAAAACTGGGGTGGGGATGACACCCACAAAAGTCTCCACTACTACAGTAATAAAGTGTACCTATTAAGGTTACAATGTTTTATTACAAAATTTAATCTACCTTGTTAGAGGTCTACCTGGTTAAGAGCTTCAAATCATTACAATCTACCTTGTTAAAGGATTTGAACTTACAATGAAGTAAGCACTCTGTTAAGAGATAAGGAAAGGTCTGCTAAAACCACTCTATTAAGAGATTTTCACCTGATACAATGATTAAAAAGTCTCAAGTATTGATCCTTCATTATGCACTCTGATGCTGATGATGAATCTCCTCTTTCTAGTACCTTCTCTGATCTTATAATCTGATATTACTTTAATCTGCTGTCCACTATGTTTACATTCTGCTTGATCTCTGCTTCTTAACAAAATAACCCTCTGTGCATTTCTCTTCAAAATGCAGTCACTTAGACAATTGCTCTATTGTCTCCTCACACACACAAAATAGGGTTTAGAAGCAATCTAATTATACCTGTTCAAATCTGATAGCGAGATCTAGATCAATGATCAAGATCTGATACCCATACCATGATGGTAAAACAATTAATATTTACAATGAGTCATGCATAGGATAAAACAATTAAACACATAGCTAACTCCGTATAAGAATATTAAATGCATACATAAGTCGGCCCAAAAAGCTTATAAAAGTTGGCCAAATCACTTATCCTTGAAATTTGTATCATTCCAGACATGTATACAAAAAATATTTTTCTCGGCACTTGACTTCTCTGTCGCTCGACATTTAACATCTCTTTTGCTAGTCGACTCAGCAATGTAACTCAGCTCGACAATGTAACTAGGCATACTAAAAACTGCTCGGCAATGTTGCTCGGCCTTGCATAGTTTTAGCTCAGCCACAGTGATAGCCAACTAAAAATGCCTAACTGAATGACTAAGTGTTGGTCACTAATCATCAATAAAACTTAGAGATTAACAATCTCCCCCTTTGATATTAGTGGAAAAAAAACTTATCATTGCTTCTGTTCATTTCACCAAAATATTTCCTAAGTACACTAAGCACCCCCCCTAGGTATATACTTGGAATAATTCACACAAAAAGTTTATATGCCTGCAAAAATTATATACAAGTGCACCTGTGCTGTACTGATGTATCCTTTCATACTTCCTTACCAACTTTCCCCTTGTTTTTGTCACTGATTGATGGTGGGGTTAAGTTGTACTTATCCAAAAATTGTTTATGAAGCTGCAAGGTGGATTCAAATGTAATATCCCAGCTTTCCTTTGCAACCTTCACAACTTCTAGTTTTATTTCTATCTCAGCAGCTAGACTCACTAAACTTTCTGCAGTTGATAGATTTGCACTGCTCTGTGATAACGCCTTTGCTTTTGAAAGTTCCTTCTATATTACCTCCAAGTGAGGCAACAAGCTTGTCTAAATAGTTATCAACTTGGCCCTTATTCGACCATCTTCAGCCATAAGCTCGGCTATTCTCCTTTGTGCATTTATCAACTTATTAAGATGTAAAGAACTAGAGGTAGTATCTTTACCTCAAGTAGTACTAGTTGATCTCAAATCTAACTGTAGCTTCTCAACAAGCTGTAGATTATCCTTTGTGAAAAATTCAACATCACATAATTTCCTATACAAAGAATAAACATTGGCTGTAACTTTCTCTAAAGTTTCTACAAGAATAGAAAGTTCAACCTGTTTTGTTGCTATCTCTTCTTAGATCTTCTCTAGAAATTTTCTCTCAAATCTTCGCCTGGACCATTGTAGAAGTTTCTCATTGCTGTCTATGTCCTCATCTATTACCTTTTGTATAATGTTGACTAGCTGATCAATTATTGGAGCTTGAGGCAATTCATCCTCTAAGTCAAAAGCCTTTGCAAATATGTCTTTGATGTCATGCAACACCTGCTTTTGGTTTTGTTCTATCTTTAACTCTTCCCATCTCTTCTTCCTCTTAAGTAACTCTTGAAGAGTCCCTATTTGTTCAAAAGATAACTCATTGGGATTCCATTGTGGAATGACAATGACTTCATCTAATGTTACATCTAGAATCAGAGACTTCTTCAAGATTTTCTTCTTCTTCAATTCTGGAGAACTTATGCTCGACAACATAATATCTTTACCCTTGACAATGTCAACATCCAATGCCTCTTTTAATTATATCAATATTGTCTGGAGGTTCAGCATACTCCCAGTTTTAGAGCCTATAGGAGTGGATGATGTAGAGTGTGGTAGATCAACCAACACTTGCATTGCTTCTTTTTCTTTAGGCTTATCAACAATATCTATTATTTTTACTCCGCTATCTAAAACTGTCTTCACAACCTCTAAAATATGGGGATTCTATGAAGTTACCTCTTGTTCATTTGTTTGTTGTTTCCATTCACTTTTCTGATCATGGATAACTTCAATTATTTCATCAGATGCTGTGGAATTTTCTTCTTCAGTATTAGTTGCCTTAATAGGTGAATCAGTGTCTTTCCCACTTGGCATCTCTTGTTCCTTAGCATTAAAATTGATTGGATCATCAACTACATAATCCATAGGACTGTCTGCAGTCAGATCAACAGAGTTTTTTGCATCTAATGCACCCTTGGTCTTGTCCTATTCAATGGAAATTTGAACTTTAGGTATCTGTGGTTCAGGGGTAGCCTTTACTTCAGCTTCTTTGGTCTTTTGTTTAGATGTCCCTTCACCAGATTTCTTATCTTTTAGAATGGCTAGTCCAAAAATTTCCTTCCAGATCCTTGTGCTTTGTTGTACTACACCTTCTATATCATTCTTCAAAACAAAATAGCCTCTAAGTTTAGGAACAAACCTATTCTTGTAATCCTCAATGAATTTGGCTCTTTTCTTTGAGGTTAGCTCAAGAATTACCTGGGCTAGTGTTCCTTCTCAGATCTGTCTTTCTGTGGCAAGTGCAAATTCCCATTTTCTTGACAGAAAATCATAAAGTTCATCTGACACATGATTTCCTATCTCTGTAGGAGGTAATTTGAAAGTACTCATCATGTCTAGGAGTGCTTCCTATACTTTGTGCCTATCTGTAATCTTCAACTTGTCATACTTTATGAACTTAAATGTTGCTAACCCTGCTGAATTCCTCAAAGTATCACATACCTCATCAATACTTGCTAGTTTCTTGAACTGTGTTGTAGGTATGTTGGTGGGTTCATCAGTTTCTGTCATCTCCTCATCACTATTTGGCCTCAAATTTAATTTCCTTCTTGGTCTTTTTGTTGGCTTACTCGGCTTAGCCTTAGAAGCAACCTTTGCTTCCTTTCCAGAACTAATTTCTGCAACTTTCCTTTTACCATACACTTTTGTTTGTACTTCTACTGGGGAAGTAACAGTAGACGCTCTAGTCCTTGGATGATTAGCTTCAGGAGGTGTTACCTTGGGTTTGGCTCTGCTTGGCTTGGTTACTATAACAATTGATGGTTTCTTGCCCATAGCTTTCTTAGTAACCTCTTATGATGCACTGACTTCCTCCTCTGTAGAAATATCCTCACCTTGTCCAGTGGTCAGGCCTAGAGGTGCATCCTTAGGTTCTTCATCACTACCCAAGCCAACCATTTTCTTCAAATTTTTCACAATCTTCTTTCTTTTCCTCTCCATAGTTCCTTCATTCAAAATTCTAGAAATTTTAGCCTTGGCTTCTTCAAAATTTCCAAATCTCTCTGCTGTAGTGTCAATTGCCTCGGCTAGGAGAGTAGTTATAGTAGCTGATGCTTCATCAATATTGATTTCATATGGAAATGGTTCTAAGCATAATATCCTAGGAATCACTGCCTTGATATAGGTATTATCTGTATCAACTAGAAAATAGATTTCCTCATAGTGCTTCTCCACTAGTGACTTAGGAATCCCAGTCCTTAATCTCATTCTCTTCTTGAATTCTACAAAATAGCTTCCCATAATTCTATTGAAATTGCTTCCTAATTTCTCTATGCATTCACTAATCTAAACTTTAATGGGTCTATCCTTTTTCTAAACAATATTCCCAGTGTAGGAAATGTATCCTGAATGTAGAAAAATATACAGACTAGTAAAGAACCAAACCTACATGATGAGCTCTTTGACTTTCTAATTGATGCTAGGTTCTCGGCTAACTGTGTCTGCTGTAGCTTGGCAAGATCATATGTGTGACTTTTCTTCACAATTTTCTGTGCCTAATCAATGGCTGTACAAGGAACACTATCCAATTTGCTAGACTGATAGAAATTATGTGCTATTACCCTTAATCCAAAATCAAGTTCTAGGTCAGTAATTGTAGAGATAGTCATACCTCTATTGTTCCATACTACTCCAGTGTTCAATGTAATTTCTTCTTTGCTGTTGTCTCTCATTGTCCATTTCCCATTCACTATAGGATATCCAGTCACTTGATGAATCATGCTTTTGGTGATCTTGACTAGTCCATTATCTAACCACATACACATGTCATGAACTCAGCTAAGGATAACCTTAATCCATTCATCTTTGAAACCTTGGGGAAAATCTAGGGCACGAGTTAACCCTTTTTTGACAAAATGTTTGAATTCTGCCTTCAGAACTCCATTATCACACAATTTGCTGTAGGATTTCCTCAATTCACTATCACCTACTTATCCAATCTTAACCATATAACATGATCAAACATCATGAATCATAAGTACCTTGGGTGTAATGGATGAGAGGGCTCCCGTTAAATCACTCTGTATCACACTTTTAGGAACGGCTCAAAAGTTGAGAGGTTTACATTCATCACTCTGTATCAACTGAATTTGCTCTGGTTCGGCCTCCATACTCTTAGCTGGTGTGGAAGAACTTGCAGCCATAATTATGAAATTTAGGGTTTGAGAGAAGGAAAATTGAGTACCTTAGCAAGTAGCTCTTTGTACTATTCACTGTTCACTTTAGGATTGCCGACGGCACGCTAGAGAAACCTTTGATGCTAAAATCAGTTAAGATCAATTCTACAAATTACTTCAATTTCTCTGTTAAACAGTAAAAATCGCAAGGTAAAAATGAAATGTCAACTTTTCATCCTTTATAAACATTGAAGGGTCAAGGTAGGTGAGCATTGAATGTTCTACCCATTGAGTTAGTGCAAGCCAGCTGTCCTCAGCTTTAACACAACTTGCATCCCACTCGGCTCACTATACTCGGCCATCATGAAACTTTACTCAGCCAACGAAACTTGACACTCACTAAAGAACTCGGCTTTAGTGTTCATGATCGATGCTTGACACCTATAGTGTAATTTTCTCATCTCAACATTCTGTCTTCAAAATATGTCCTGGTGCATCTTAACATATGCAAATATGGACTTTTGTACATTTCATGTTAGGAACTGATGTAAGATAAGAATTTTAAATACAGTTCCTTACATACCTCATTTTCTTAATTGGAGAAGATGTGATCACCTGATCCATTGGATTGGGTGACCTCGGCTTCATTAGCTTCACTGATGCATGGTTTAGACTTCTTAACCCATGTCTAGTTCATCTGTGCTCTAATTTGTTCAATTGTAGGAGCAGGTACTCTAGTCTTACAATCTTTCCTTGTATGACCAATTTTCAGACAACTGTGACAAACTAGGCTTCCATTCATCCAACTTTTAGATTTTCCTCTGAAATGTGTCCTTATGCATTTTTTTGGAACATGTCCATACTCACTATAGTAATGACAACTATGCCATGTATTGTAATCCCAATTGTAAGTATTCCCTTTTCCTGGTGATTTCTCTTGTACCTCTGATGTCCACTTCTATTTGCCTTTAGATCTGCAATCTTGTGCTCTATGACTATATTTGTGATAGTTATAGCAATTACCATTGAGTCTAGCTGATTTGCTTGCCTTTGTCTTACATTCATGTGCTTGATGTCCAAACTTATTACAGTTAAATCAATAACCATTAAAGTTAGTTTTCGGATTGGACTTACCATTCTTGCTTCAACAGCTGTTTGCTGTATGACCTGGTTTTCCACAGTGGTGATAAACAGGTTTGTTGTTTCTTGGCTTTGCATTCCTTCTTTCACCTGTCTTAGATGATTCTCCATCTTTAGTGGTTGTATGTTGTTCAGTGTGACCTAATCCAGAAGAATCTTTAGGCCTTCTTGATGCTTCCACCAGTTGTTCAAAGTAGCTCATAGTTGCACTTGGGTCATTCATTCTGTTATTAAGTTCTTTCTCAGATCTCAATTCATCTTTCAATTGACTATTCTCAGATCTAAGATTCACAATCTCCAAGTCTTTCCTACTGATCTCCTGATTCACAAGTAGTAGTTGATTTGCCATGTCTACTTGATTGACCGTCATGGTTTGCACATCATGTGTTCTTTCATCAAGTCTAGTAGCCATCATTCTTTTGTCTTCTTCTACCATAGCCTTGTTATCTTCAACTTTCTTTTTCTGTTCAACAACTTCACACATTCTTATTGATTGGGATTCTTGCTCCTTTTTTAGATTTTTGACTTCTTCACATTGTGCACTGTTCTTTTCCAATAGATCTACTATTGCTGCATCATTCTCAGTAGAATATCCATTCTGAAATAGATTTGTGGTGTCCTCTTCCTGATAATGAGCGTCATTCATTTTTTTGGCCAAATCTTTCCTTGCAGTTAAGGACTTCTTTAATTCTTGTCTTGCAGTCTCAAGTTGTTGTAGTGCTAGCTAAATATCAATCTTTTGGTTCTCAATGAATTTTCCCATCTTGTAGTTCTCCATCTCAAGATCTGTATTCTCAAGCTGATTATGACCTTTTTAGAGAACTAAGCTCTGATACCAATTGTTGGAAATACATTAATGGGAAAGCAAGATATTGAGAGTGGGGGTGGGGGGGGGGGGGGAATCAGATCTTCAAAATTANACATTAATGGGAAAGCAAGATATTGAGAGTGGGGGTGGGGGGGGGGGGTGAATCAGATCTTCAAAATTAAACACTTAAAACAAATTGATCCACATTCATACATAAATGGATCTAATGTAATCTCAGATAGCATCCACACCATGAAATAAATAACACATAACACAATAACTTGCTAACCCAGAAACCCAAATAGGTAAAACTAGGGTGGGGATGACACCCACAAAAGTCTCCACTACTACAGTAATAAAGTGTACCTGTTAAGGTTACAATGTTTGATTACAAAATGTAATCTACCCTGTTAAAGGATTTGAACTTACAATGAAGTAAGAACTCTGTTAAGAGATAAGGAAAGGTCTGCTAAAACCACTATGTTAAGAGATTTTTACTTGATACAATTATTAAAAAGTCTCAAGTATTGATCCTTCGTTATGCACTCTGATGTTGATGACAGATCTCTTGATCTTTCCAGTACCTTGTCTGATCTTATAATCTGATATTACTTTACTCTGCTGTCCACTATGTTTACACTCTGCTTGATCTCTTCTTCTTAACAAAATAACCCTCTGTGCATTTCTCTTCAAAATGCAGTCACTTAGACAATTGCTCTATTGTCTCCTCGCACACACAAAATAGGGTTTAGAAGCAATCTAATTATACCTATTCAAATCTGATAGCGAGATCTAGATCAATGATCAAGATCTGATACCCATACCATGATGGTAAAACAATTAATATTTACAATGAGTCATGCATAGGATAAAACAATTAAATGCATAACTAAATCCATATAAGAATATTAAATGCATACATAAGTCGGCCCAAAAAGCTTATACAAGTCGGCCAAATCACTTATCCTTGAAATTTGTATCATTCCAGACATGTATAAAAAAACTATTTTGCTCGGCACTTGACTTCTCTATCGCTCGACATTTAACATCTCTGTTGCTACTCGGCTCAAAAATGTAACTCGGCTCGGTAATGTAACTAGGAATATTGAAAACTGCTCGGCAATGTTACTTAGCCTTGCATAGTTTTAGCTCAGCCACAATGATAGCCAACTAAAACTGCCTAACTGAATGACTAAGTGTTGGTCACTAATCATGAACAGAACTTAGAGATTAACATTTTCATGCTTTCTACCCTGGATGGTTACCCATTTGCATGAAAGGAATCAAAAGATAGTTAGAAAGGGCATCTACTTCAACAAGCCAGTTAGTGGATTTGTTTAATATTTTTTTTATAAATATCTATAAATAGTAAGATTCTTCCAGCTTTCCAAGAAGTGCATGAGCACAAGCTATTTCCCTCTTGGAGATGAATTTTTTTTGGGTCTTTTTTTAAGGTTGCAGAGGTTACAGTATCATGTGTTACAAGTGGCTAACATGTTGTGTTTTCAATATTGGTGACTCCATACCCAATGTATTGCTCAAAGCCACTGATCATATGCTTAGCAGGCAAGCATCCCCTTTGAGTTTCCAGAAATATTGTCTATTTTTTTCCACCATCAAACCATCATAGATAACTGATCTGAGACACTTCATTATGTGCTAAAATCAGTACTGGCCAACTTTTTTGTGTTTCCCAACATTTTTTGCCAACTATTTGTGTTGTCTAAAGTTTTGTTGATAACATGTGTTATCTTACCTTATGATTCCCCCACTTCCCTACAAGTATCTTGTGTTTTATTACCTTGTGAATGTGGGTTCACATGGCTAACATTTAAATAAAATATATAACATACCCCACACCTCCGCAGTGTTACCTTATGGTTTTCCTTGATGTTTATGGGTGTGCGGGGCAAAAGGAAGTTCGTACCCTGCACCCGCACGATGGTGTAAGAAAGAAAGAAATGTGTGATGTTGGTGTATGGGGAACCAAGCACCAAGGATATAAAAGAGGATCGTGCTCCACATCCTTGTGGGGAATCAACATGCTTAGTGATGTTTCTTGTGAGTGCATGGGGTGACGCTAATTCACCGTTGTTGCACCCAAAAATTTTATACTAGCGAGTAGTTTTAAATCTTTTCATGACTGTGATGTGGAAAAAATGGATAAATTCAATGTCAAACTACTTCTTTTGACCTGTATACACAATCCTAGTGCTTTCCCATGCCTATTTACCATTTACAGGTATTGTTTCTTCTAACAAGAATTTTTTTTATGACAACTTGCTGTAGAGCATGAGATTCTCTTCTTGACTGAAGAGTTCCTTCATTTGGGCCTTTTCCTATCTCTTATATGGATAAACATGGAGAAATTGAAATTTTATCTAATTTTTGATCCTATCTATAATTCTATAACCTAACTCCAGTTTGGTTGGGGTTTGAACAAAAAATGTAAAACCTGAGTTATGCCTAATCTATAAAGGAAATTCTTGTATCATATTTTTGAGGTTCTCCTTTTGGTTCTCTTACACCCGCTATGCTCTGTAACTTAAATCTTATTTTTTACCATCTCTCAGATTTAGTTATCATGTGCATGTCTTTGCCTTGTGTTAAATGATTCTTTTCTATCATTAGTTTTTACATTGTGTCTAACATGCTTATGAATGTTGTATTGTGAATATAACTTTCCTTACAACATATCATTGGTTTTGACCTATGTATGAGTCTCGGGAGGATAGATTAGAGTTGATATTTGTGTAGTTTTGGGTGATTTGTTGATGATTTTGTGCATTTATGGGCAAGGAGAAACCATAGTCAATCTGGTGCATCACCCCTTTAATTTTCTATAATCCCTCTTTCTCTCTTTTTCCTGCAAGATGCTATTTTATGTGCACGTTGATTGGAAAGGAAGATGACCTTCTCCAGAGATTCAAACTCACATGTGCAAGGTGCCACACTTGGATGATAATTCAATGTTTCACAAGGTTTCTTGGGGGTCATAACCCGAGCATGGGTGCAAAATTATGTGACAATAGTTCCTAAAAGAGTTTTTTATTAAGTTTAACTCTTCATTTAATTTTATATTTTTTGGATCATTCCATAAATTATATTCTAGTATTAGAAGTTCCACTTGGAGATTATTTTTAGTTTTCCTATTATGCATATATTTTTTTCTTGCCTATGGTCTGATATATAAAAACTAAAATTTAAAATTGAAGTTCCATTTCTCAATGGCTAACTTGTCTTTTAACATCCATTTATTAATCTTTGTGAGAGTGAAAATAGCCTCATTGCAGTCCTCATCTTTTAATTGATTAGTTTTTAAAAGGAAGTTCTCATCTCTTGTATAGACCTTAGGCTTCTAATTAGTTATCCATATTTTAGCCATGATAGGATGATAGATAGAAAGAATGGATAAACTCTTACCTTTCTCCCCTTGGTTTGGTCAAAATTGAAAAAATCCATTTTAGAATATAATCTATCCAACATGTAGTATATTATTTTATTTCCTTATTGGGATTTAAAAAAAAATTCAATACTTCAAGATGATAAAAATTACCAAAATTACTTCTCATTTCATTTCCCTTCTATATTTGTAGCCCAATGTTTAATTCTATTTTTTCCAGTCATATTAAAGTCTCCCTCCCACAATATAGGTGATATCTTGAAGATTACACATCAACTTTCAAAGTTTATTCTCTCCCTATATTTATTGGGAGCATAAATTGATATAAGTCTAAAACCCTTATTATCATTTTCAATAGTAATCCATACTACTCTATTGCATTGAGATCTTCCATAGGAAATAAAACATTGAGACCACTTGTTAGAAATAAAAATGACTAATCCTCCTTTACCTTTTCCATGTTCATTAAATTATTTGGTAGATTCTCTCCATATTTTAAGCTGAGGTTAGTTTCAAAAGTAAACTTGAAAGTATCTATCTCATGTAGAAGGACATCTTTATGCTTATCAAGGTTTATTCATCTAATTAGAATATATTTATTATCAAAGGATTCAATCCCTCTAATTTTCCAACAAATGTAGTTAAAGATCATTAGTAATCTTCTTTTGAGATTCATCCTTAAGGTTCCTACATCTATCAAAGAATTCAGGAAGTTTTTCCTCTTTCTCTTTACTCCTTTGTTTCCTCTTTTTCTTTTTTAAATTTTATTCACCCATTCACTATGGGTAACGATTCTTCCTCACTTGGCAAGTTGTGCCCGCTAAAAGGTGGAGAAGTAACTATATCAAGAAAAAACTTGTATTTAGAGTAGTTTTACCATTAATCAATGACCCTATAACCCTTTTTGAAACTCCCTTTTGAATCCAACCTCTCTTATCAATTTCTTTGTTAATATTTTGATTGATATTGTCTAATACTAATAATTGGTCATTATCTAAGGTTAGAATTAGACAGGGAGATCATACCACGATAAAAAATGTCATTAATATTTGTAAGTTCCTCATTGATGTCTCATTATTTCTTATCATTGTCATTAACACCCCTGTCGATAAGTGCACCAAGATGGTGAACAAAAATGAGGGAATAAGAAACAATGTTCTTTTAATAAAATCAGTTAAACCTGAACTTGGAGGAACAATTTGAGACTCTTGCACTCAAATTTTGAATATACCTGTAGAAACCTAAATCTTATTAACATAATCTAATCATATTTAGTTCCTTCTAGGACATTATTAACCAAGTAATCAATCATTACCTAATTGATCTATGTTATCCTACAAGCCTGATTAATTCATTTAATTGGCTATAGTCTGATTAATTTTTAAATGGCAACCAATGGCCTAATAGTTAATTAAATCCCCTTTCCCCTATTAGATTAAATGAATGTATTTATTCATTTAGTTTAATTCATATTATCCTCTTTTCCTCCACTTGTGATTTAAATAGTTAAATCTATTCTATTTAAGCACATGGCTTCATAACCTTAACCCCTAACCTAACCAATCCCAACCACCTAACCCTAACTTCAAACCCATCTCAACCCCTTTCACACATGCTAACCCTTCCTCATTAGCTAATTAACCCTAATCAACTAATTAACCCCTCCACTCAGTCTCTCTCCTCCCATCACCATCTCCCTAATCACCTATCTTAAACCCTAACCTTGATCCTAATCTCTCCCTAATCTTGTCACATTCCTAATCCTTGGATTAGGAATTCAACCCCTTTCCAAAACTCAAACTTCTCAAGCCCTATTAACCCTAACCCTAATCCTAAACTCTCCCTAAGCTTGTCACTTTCCTAATCCTTGGATTAGGAATTCAACCCCTTCCCCAAAGTCAATCTTCTCAAGCTCTATCTTATCCCTTCATCCATGCCTCATTAAGACCCTCATTAATGCCTCATTAATGCTATTACATGCCTCATTAATGCTCTTACAACCCTCATTACTCACCCTATCTCTAAGATTCTTCTCTTATCCCTTTGCAGATTGATGAAAATGGTCACATTCATCTCCCCTCATATCCTCTCTCCTTGTGACACTTGTCACAATGAGAGGCACTTAAAGAAGCACAATCCTTGTGCTCTCTTCTAGGTTCATCTAAGCCCCTCTTCAGCTTTGCATCCTAACCACTCATTCTGAGTTCATTTTCCTATAAGTAGAACCTCATTCCTTCACAAATTTATGCATATTTTATGCAAACTTATAATGCTAGTTTGAAGAACACCTCTTGAAGCTTGGAGCACGTATCATCCTTGAGAACACATCCATAAGCATGGACACATCAAAAGATCAAAATGGAGCTTGGATTCAGTTTTAGGGAGGTTTGCACTTCCTTAGTTTCTTATTATTTTAAGTTTTTCTTTTCAGTCCAATCTTGAGTGTAGTCTTGATTTATTAGTTATTAAATGCTTTAATTTTATTATTGTGTTCCTTTATAACTAATTTCACTGCTCACATTTCTGGCATGCCTGGTGGGACACCCCACCCCATAGCTCCTCCCCCACCCGCCCTTGTGCTACCCTCCCTATTCTCCTGCACTATTTGCTATTCCCAATACCCCGCACAACACAAAAATACCTTCCTTCATCCACTCCCCCACATGTTCCATCCTCCCTCCATCCGTGTGGTCTCCCACCTTCTTCCCCTAACACCTCTTTTCCTCCCCTTTGCTTCCTCCTAACACCTCCCACCACTTGGCTCCCTTTGCAGCTCCACCCTTCTTCCACCAATGCTTCCCACACCTCCCCACGCCAAATCTATCTCTTCCTCCCTGCCACCGCCCTACTCCTTCCGCGCAGCCCTCTACTCAAAACCCTAGCTCCCCTGCCGCTTCCATTGCTCCTCCAAACACCGAACCAATGCCACTCAAACTCTGTGCCTTCAACCTGTAGATGTATAAAATCATCCTTTATTAATTTAATTAATATTCCCATAACATTATAGTTAATTTTAATTAATTATATTTGTTATATTCTTCTATCTATTTAGTTAATTTATTTAATCAAATATGATTCACCTTCATAATATTTAAATCTTAATTTAAGTATTATTCCCCCTTTTAATGTATTAAATCTTATTTATATACATTTCCCTCATTTATCCCTTTTAAATAAATTTATATTTTATTTATTCCTCCACATGACTTAATTCTACTAAACCACAATTAATCTAAATTTAATTTGGATTAAACTAATTTGAACCTAGATCCTACCCTACCTCACATTACTCTCACCAAATAGACCTACTCACTAATTAACTAAGGTTAATTAAGCTAATTTCTTGATTCCTACACATATTAGTCCTAATTATTTGCTCACACATGTGTGAGCAAATTTCCAAATATTGACTTTTCAAAATAATCCTAATTTGGTGTCAACAAGGTTTCTTACAACCTTGATGACAGTTTCTTACACTTTCTAAAAGTGTTTTATTGGACAAAAACTCTTACACCTCTTACAAGATCCTTCACATGTGTACTTTAAGTACACTTTAACCCATCACATCACAATTTTCTCACACATGTGTGAGAAAATTTGGCCTCTTGCATGGCTTATGTGTCCCTCATGTGGCACCTATGTCTATGCCACATGAGCTCCACCTCATTCAAGCCCTCTCCTTCCTTCAAAAAATCTATAAATAGAGGCTCTTGCCAAGAACAAATCATCTCCATTTTATGCATTGTTATCATGCTAGTTTAGCTCTAGAATTCTTAGTTCATGTTTATGTTTCATGATTTTAGTTCATTTTGAAAATCTAGATATTACATCTTATGTTTAATGGAATGAATCTAGTTTCTTAGCTTAGATCTTGCATATCATCTTAGCATTAGTGTTTGCATCTTCATCAATGGTGAAAGCTTGAGACAAATTCCTTATACTTGTTCTTGAGTTATTAGCTCATCCTTTTCATGCATTTCAAGTGGGATTTAAGATTGTGTTGGGAGAGCACACCCACATACTTCTCTAAGATAAAATCAACAAGGAATTGGGTGCCCTTGTTCAGCTCATCAGAGGTTGTGATGTAAGTCTTTGTTTTAGAGTATGTTTTTAGACATGTTAGTTTATTTTATTGATTTATATATCTAACGTTTGCATGTTTGAGTGTGCTCCCAATAGGTATATTTCTAGCACATACATTTTGGCACGCCCGGTGGGACCCATGTCCCTTAATTTTCTATTTTCTAACAATTTTCGTATTTTTTTTCGTAACTCTGGAAAATTTTTATGCAGAGCCGTCTCCGCTCTGATTCAGTCATTCGCATTCCCAAATAGCTGTCTACACAGATCACCATCTGTGTAGATCAGTCGTCTGCATCGACATATAACCATCTCCACCTGTTCAAATACAAACTTAGTTAAAACTTGTTTTAAAATGTTTTCTACTGAATTTTGAAGTTTCTAACTCTTGGGTTTCTGACAAGGTGTCCATTTTTAGGAGTTAAAAACTGTCAAAATCAGTAAAAAATTAAATATTTCTATTTCCTAAGTCTTTTTATCCATTGACTACCTATTTTTCTTTGGCCATCTGTGCAGGTTATCTACCGTCTCCACAGATTGGCGTCTATGCTCTGAAATTGCCGTCTGTGATTTTTGACACTTTTGACAGGTATCAGTTTCTATTTTTCATAGACTATCATCTACGCTCTGACTTTACCATCTACGCAGATCACTGTCTGCAATCTGACTCTACCATCTACGCATATTTTCTATAATTCAATATTTCTTAGTAGATTTTAGGGTTACTAATCTTTTTCAAGGTTTTGCAGCACCATTTCTGAAGACAGACATCAAAACTACTAACTTTTGTGCTTGTAGGACAATTAGAGAAGACATAAATTCAAAAAATTACTCACATTTATTTTGTAGGTTACCTTGAAAGAGTTCAACCAAATGATCATATTTTTTAACATAATCTTTTATCAGGCACCTAGATTAATTAGGAGATTTTATTTGTATGATTTAAAATAAACATTAGGGGAGTATGCTCTCTTCCTTTTTAGAAGATCAAAAACCTAGACATGTTTATTTTGTGTTAAAAAAATAAGTCTTTTGGGAAAGAACAAGTGTTTGGCATGTTTGGGAGAAAACAACACTGGGTAGGAGAGTATGCTCTTTCCCCTTGAGGGAAAATCAGAAATCTAGACCCCTTTCATCACCAATTCATGTTTTCAAGTTGATCCTTTAGTTGAGCCTACCGGTTGAGGAAACAATGTCCTGGGAATGACCCATGTGAGAACAAGGTGTAAGCCACACCACTCCAAATCACATTATTCAAATTTACTCCTTGGAGTTAAAGCCTCGAGAGTCGGTTGGCATTTGAGATTATACTCAGCTCTTGTCTAACATAAGTGCGGCCTCGCGGTCTCAATCATGTTTATGTGACCACTTTTGTTAAGACGCTCTATGGGGCTATACGCCTAAATTTTTCTTGTGGAGATATAGAGGATACAATTGAACGGAGACCCTTACTAAGCACTCTAGGCATAGAAGCTACCCGGAACACCCCCGAAAGGTGATAATATTTGTGCAAGGAAGATAGTAACTTCCCCAAGATTACTTGTATATTCGTGCCACCCTGAGAGTTTGGAGTTGGCTAATACGACATCATAGAGACATTGCATGCTCAGTGATGGCCATATTCTAATTAGCTCTTGTGTGTGTGCCTAAGTTTTACGAGAAAATATTTTCATGCTACACCGATTCCTTACGTAGATTTTTTTTGAAGTGCTTGAACATTGACCATATTAGAACATGAATGAAACCTTCAAACAAACAAATTTTGTCACATTGCTTGTATCCCTCAAGGTTGATTTCTCCCTTGTTGGATTGTTTTCAAGACACATGCTGATTATTTTCTATTTTGATTATGCTGAAATTGGTTTTTGTCATTGAACAAATCCATTGAAGATCAAATTGAAATTGAAAATCTGTTCAAAACATCAAGACATATCATCATCTACATCTGAGACTGTTGTCTCTGCTTTAAAATAGTGAGCTTCAAAATCTACTGAAATCTTTCAAATTTGGTCCTCTGTGGGATAATAAAACCATTCACCCTAAAACATTCAGTCACCCAGTCAAAACCAGATTTTTTGCCATATGACATGACCAGTTCCAAGAAACACAAGAAGGTTAAGCTTCCAAAACCTCCAATTTATCGAGACAAAAAAGAGACTACTCACAAATCCAAAGAGTATCAACACATTTCCACATCAATCAAGCAAGAAATCAAGTATTGCAAGAAAATTGACAAGATCATGTACAACAACAAAGTTTGCAATTTCATGGCCAAATATCCTATCAACCATGCCTTTGTCACCCTTGAGCAATATGATTAGACAAGCCTCTTATTTCTAAAATCAATTCTTCAATTCTTCCATCATCATCAAACATCATTCTCCCTCTTGGAGCACTAGATCAAACCTCTTTACATCAAATCAAATCAAAATAAAATCAATCCCTTTTAGGTTGAAAGACCTTAATCAAAATTATTACAGACCTTCATCCTCAAACAAATACAACATTGCTTGTAGATCACCAGTCCGTCTCAAGTAATTTAAATCCATTAGTGGTATCCTATTTTTCTTGAGATCACAAGTCTATCTTCAATTAGAAAAGATATCATTTAATCCTTTTGTGTTTGTATCATCACAATGTCTTTTTATACCTAGGTTTTTTCTAAAAACCTTTAAATCAAAATCAACCATCAATTGAATCAGTCATCAATCAAATCAATCATTATTCAATCATCAATCAATCCAATCGATCCACTCAAATTAAATCAAATCAAGAATCAAATCTTTGCTCCATTCCCTTTCATTTCTCAATCCTACAACTTCTAGTCTTCCGTTCTTCTAAGTCTGCCATTGTATGGTAGTTACTCAATCCCAAGCTAGAAACATGAGGTGTGCAACACTCAACAATGCTACCTACGAGGAGAATCCTTTTTCCCATCAATTCTTTCAAGGGCATGCAACACGAGTTGATGACATAACCAATGAGCCCGAAGAAACTGAGTTAGTGGATCAAGAAGAAAGTGTTAAGATGAATTCAGGATAACTGAGAGGGGGAGGGGGGGTGAATCAGTTATCCTTAGGTTCGGATGTGCCCATATAAAACTTTTAAACCAACTTTAACATCTCAGATTTTCTCGGCAGCAATAAGCAACAAAAGTGTGTAGTTTACTGTACTAATGAAATAATCTTGCAGAAACTTAACAGTAAAACAAAACAATAACATTCACACATTTTGACACCATGATTTAACGTGGAAACCCAATATGGGAAAAACCACCAGTAACATGCTACCAAATGTGACCTGGTTAAAGGACTTAATCACCCTGTCAGGAGTGGCCTAGTTAGAGGACTTAAAACATTCCAATCTGAATGTCACCTTGGTCAAAGGATTTATACAATGACTATTAGGTCAACCTGGTTAAAGGATTTGAACTGATACAATGGTTAGAAAGTAATTAGGAGGTGTGATCTGATACATACAACTTACTTTGCAAATCCAGATCCAATTTTAGCTCTAATGCTAATTCACCGAGTGGCCTTCATTTTCATCTCAAACTTTAGATCTACTTGTAAATTCATCAAGCAATCACTTCGCTTCTCTACTCAGCCTTCTTTGCTAGGTCTTCACCAATCAGTCAATTAACCATGCAATACTTTGCATTCCACTTCTCCTTCCTTAGGATACAATAACAATAACCATGGTAGGTTATAATATACCTCTTCATCTAGGTCAGATAGATCTTTTTCCACTTAATCAAGATCGTAGATCTTAGGTTAGGTCAGATCCAATGGATCTTTCCAACATTACATTTAATTTACTTCTCCAATACAATCATTAATTAAACATTGAATCCATGTGCTAATAATGGTTTCTCATGCATTAAATGAATGTGGACCAATCTTAATTAACAATGCATATCCCAATAAAATCAACTATGTTGGCCATAGATCTCAAATCTCATCAATAAACAAAATACTGATGCTCGACTTTCTCTGTCTCTCTCAGCATTTCACTGGCGCTTGACATCATCTTTGCTTTGCTCGGCATCAACTTTCACTTTGCTCGACATCGACTTTTCTTTTCTTGGCATCGACCTTCCAGTGAACTGTCAGTGATAGATAAACAATGTATCACTTTTCCAAAGTTCTAGATGATCAAGTACCCTGGTGTATACTCATAAATCAACCATTTCCTTGGTCTTCTTGTTATCCCATTCTTTCAAATCTACATCAATCAATGGATAAGATACTCAAACATACAACAATAGTCTCACTAGTTAAGGTTTGACATCAATGACAAAATAATAATTGTCTAAATTGTAGCAATATTTCCAACAATCTCCCTCTTTGGCATTGATGGCAACACTAAACTGTAAAACAATGATTTCCAACCAAAGTTACCATACAATCCAAAAGGTGCCTTTGTTCCTAATATGAACAAATTTTCATTAATGTCTTTAGCTTCATCCTGACTCCCTCTGTGTCCATAATCACACTAAAATGTTTTCTGTTATTGTTCATCTTCCTTATATCTGTTGTTTATCTCCCTTGTATCTGTTGTTTTAGCAGTAATCTCCCTCTTTGACAACAATGCCAAAGATGTTGACATCTTCATTATGCTGATTATTCTTTTCTAATATTTGTATCATGATGTTCCTGTCATCTTTGTGTATGACTGATCTTCTTTGCCTATTCTTGTCTTCTACTTCACAATTTTTAGGCAACATCCTAAAAATGTGACTCACTGTGCATCAATGTGTCAAGTGTTCTGATTAAAACATTTGATGCAACAATACCATTCAGCACTAGTTAGCCTCTGCTAGGGGAATTACCCCCAATTTACCTCTTAGATACTCATGAGCATCCTTGGGTAATGCTTTTGTAAATATGTCTTCCAATTGTTCCTTAGTGTTCAAATATTCCAGTCTCACTTCCTTCTTCTGAACTAGCTTCCTCAAGTAATGATACTTGATAGATATATGTTTTGTCTTAGAGTGCATTACAAGATTTTTAGAAATATTAACGACACTCGTGTTATCACAATATATGAAAACTGGTTTTGTTACCTCTCCATGTTCATTCAGCTTGTTTCTGAATAACCACTTTGTACCAATTACATTTTTGTTGTCAGGTCTCGGTACTAGTGTCCATGTCTTGTTCTTTTTAATCTGGTCTCTCTTCATTCATGGCTTGAATCTAGTCTTCATTATCCAGAGAATCTTTTACTATCTTAGGCTCAAAATCACATAGAAAACATGTGTCTTCTCTTAATTTGCCTCTTGTCATAACTGTAGAATCCTTTGCTGCTATGATTTGATCAGGTTTATGGTGCCTTCTTACATATTTTTCCAAAGTAGGCTCTTTTTTAGCTTCAGTTTGATCATTCAAGTTCAGTTCAGGGTGAAACTGTGACTCAACATCTCCATCAGATAGCTCGGTAGTCACCTCCTATTGCTTGAAAATTTCATTCTGTGTCTCGGCAGGTGCAGACTGTTGCTCGGCAACTTCATTTTTAGTTTCGTTAGAATCATCCTCTTCAAGATATGTGAATGATCTGTAACTTTCAAGCTCAATCATGCTTTCAACTTCATTTATTTCAGCATATTCATCAATTCTAACATTTGCACTTTCCACAATTTTGTTAGTGTTAGAATTCAAACATTTGTATGCCTTACTCTTAGTAGAATATCCAAGAAATATGCCTTCTTCTCCTTTAGCATC
>MU224951.1:16023626-16042567 GCA_018584345.1 Thuja plicata | reverse complement strand
CTTTTGCCTCTTAATCTCCATGGTCCATTTTCCCTCATTTCCTATAAAAGAAGAACTCTCTCTTCATTTGCATAAGTATCTTTTGAATACTAACCTTATGCTGCAGGATTATTTGGAGGATTTAGAGCTTTTGAAGACATTCTTACATTTAGCTTCCGTTTTTTGCATCTTAGCTTCATATCCATGTTTTCTTAAATTAGTTTCATTTTCATGCTCTAGAGTAACTCATCTAGTTTAATTAGTAAGGATTTGTAACACTTATCTTTCCATCTTTAGCTTAGTTTGTATTTCTCATCCTTAGTTTAGTTGCATTTTCATTTTCATTTGATTCTTAAGGAAATTTGCACTCTTGCTCTTGTCTCTTTTAGAATCTCCCATTGCATGGTTTATTAGCAAGGTCATAGGCTCAATTAGCTCTAGCTGAGAGCAATACTCAAAATAGCCTTGCACTCCATGCCTAGGGAGCTCTAAATCGATTTCTCAAGGTTTCCAATCCATGGATCCTCTTGGAAGCAATGGTTTAGAGAAGTGCACCACTTGAGTGTGTACACTTACAAGGAAAACTAAAGTCCATCAAGATATTCATGTCACAACTGGCAGATAAGGTGCATCCATTTTCTCATCTCTTGTGCAAGAATATCAAATTCCAATGGGATTTATTATGTCAAAATTCCTTCAAAAAGCTAAAAGGATATTTGGCTAATCCACCTGTGTTAGTGCCACCTGTTGTTGGCCATCCTTTGATTTTGTATATATCCACTACAAAGGTTGCATTGGGAGCCCTTTTAGCACAATTAGGTGATATTGGAAAAGAGAGCAATCTATTATCTCAGTAGGACTCTTATTGTTTTTGAATTGAATTATTCCCTCATTGAGAAAGCATGTTTGGTTGTTGTCTTCTGCACACAGAAACTACGACATTATATGCTCAATCATAAGATTCACCTTGTTTCAAAGATTGATCCACTCAAATATCTCCTATCCCACGCTACTCTTACTAGTCGTACAAAAAAATGGGTTATGATCCTCAATGAATTTGACATTGTTTATGTGGATTGCAAAGCTATCAAATGACAAGTTATTGCAGATTAGTTAGCTGAAGAACCTGTTGACGATAAAAATCCATTAATAATAGATTTTCCAGATGAATCAATCCTCAATATTTCCCTGAGTATCCCGTGGAAAATTTATTTTGATGGATCCTTTACTCAAAAAGGATCGGGGGCAGGAATCTTGTTTGTTACACCAAAAGGGGATCTCATCCCTAAATCTTATAAATTACAATTTCCTTGTACAAACAATATTTTAGAATATGAAGCCCTTGTACTTAGACTACGTCAGGCCATACAATGGAAGATTCTTAGTTTGTTGGTACTAGGTGATTCACAATTAGTTATCAAGCAAGTTATGGATGAATATCAAACAAAGGATGATAATTTGCTTCCCTATCGCCGTACTATCGAAGACCTCAAATTTTTTTCACTGAATTGGTCTTCCAACAGATCCACCACACAAACAACAAAGCAACTAACACAATGGCTACTATTGGGTCCCTGATCACCATGCCAGAACATAGTACATGATGTGAGTTTCTTGTTGAGAATTTTACGGTCCCTGATTGTGAAAAACCAAATTCTGAAATGGTGTGTGAAATTGCTGATCCTAACTCCCCATGGTACCAAGAAGTATAATCCTACCTTCATGATGGACATACCCCACTTGCCTTAACCCCCAATCAATGTAAAACCTTCATTCATCACACTTCCTATTACACAATCCTCGGTGATACCCTTTTCTGAAAGCATTTCGATGGAACTCTTCTAAGGTGTCTGAATTCTGATGAAGCACAAACGTCCTTAGAGGAAGTACATCAAGGAATTTGTGGGGCTCACTCTAGTGGACTCACTTTGGCCAAGAAATTGTTATGAACTAGATATTATTGGCCTACTATGGAACAAGATGCTTACAACTATGTGAAGAAATGTGTGCCTTGTCAGTAGCATGATGATTTGATACATGCTCCATCCCAATTCCTGCAGCCCACCATCACCCCTTTTCCTTTTTCTCGTTGGGGTCTAGACCTCATTGTCTAGATTTTCCCTAATTCTTCCAATGGCCATAAATACATCCTTTCCACTACCGAGTACTTTACCAAGTGGGTTGAAGCTATTCCTCTCACCTACACCACTAGAAAATAGATCTCAAAGTTCATTTTGAACTATCTTATCTGTCACTATGGCATTCCTCAAGACATCATTACTAATAATGGAGGACCTTTCAAAAACAAGGATGTCATAGAGGTGTGTAGGAATTTTAGCATTACCCACCATACCTCTTCCAAGTACTTTCTGCAAGGTAATGGTCAAGCAGAGGCTACAAATAAAACTATCCTTAAAATCCTCAAGAAAATAGTCGATGAAGCTGGCCGTGATTAATACCTTCACCTCAATACCGCCCTTTGGGCCTACCGCACCTCCATTCAAACCCCCACTGGAGCCACTCCCTTTTCCCTTGTTTATGGAATCTAGGCTATTCTACCCATCGAAATTAAGCTCCCTTCCCTTAGAATTTCTCTCAAGAATCTGTTGTCCGAAGAAGAATACAAAGTTTTTCACTTGCAAGAGCTAGAACTCCTTGATAAGAGACACCTTAGTTCCCTAAACCACCTTTATGTGTATCAAAATTGAAGCCGCCTCCAGTTCAACAAAAGGATTAAACCTCGTCAGTTTGAGGTTGGTGATCTTGTCCTGCAACACAATATGAAGAACCTCCACAACTACAACAATAAAGGAAATTTTGAACTTATGTGTTGGGGCCCTTCATCATCATAGCAAACTATGGGTCTGGTGCTTATTAGATTGCTTCACCAAAGGGAGATCTGATCCATGATCCTATAAATATTGTACATCTCAAGCGCTTCTATGCTTGATCCTTCAGCAGTCCATTGTACAACAGAAAACTATCAAAATCCAAAAAAAAATCAGAAAAGCAGAAAATCCAAAAACATCAAAAAATCAAACAAATAAAAAAACTCAACAAATTCAAAAAAGCATAAAAAATATAAAAGCTTGCAAAAAGTATCAAAAAAGCAAAAGAGAAAGAGAAATAAAATTGTCCATTTGTGAAAACCACTTTAGTGGCGCAATGGATAAGTATCATCTTGAAAACCTATCTCAGGCGCCATGTGTAGTTAGATCCATCATTTTTCTTCTTTTGCAATAAAATTGCATCCCCTGACCGTTTTCCACTTTCACAATAAAATCGCATCCCCGCACAACTGATCTTACCCCATCAACACTGAGCTTTATCTAGACACAGTGACTGCAAACATTTCCAACAAATCAGCAGACAAATTGACTTTCCTAGTTTCATTCTATTCACAAGCAATTGTCAGCGAATTCCCATTTCAATCAATCAATCTTTTTCCCATCAGGATGCATCATTCCGGTGTCGGGTCTTCTACCAATTCTCACATTAAATTTTTTCATGGAAAGAACTTTTGGACTGAATGACCGCTTGGTCAGGATGCCTTTTTTTAAATTTTATCTTGTGTTTCAATATGTTCTTCTCATGACGGCCTCCATCTTTCATATCTTGGTTCGTTATGGTGAGTACATGTTGGAATATGTGTCATTTGTGGTATGATCTACTTTTCATAGATTGTTAGTGCATTTATGTTTGATGTTCAGTTATGACTATGTATGCCTCAATGGGGGCAGGATTCATGCATCTCAAATCCCTAAAAAGATCTGGATGTATTACATCTCCTCATGAGCAACATTTCATAGGTCTCATCATACCTGATCTCTTACATTCTTGTTCCTAGCAACCTATTTGTCTGAGAGTCCAGTCCACACAAAGGAACCATGTCACTTGTGTTTTCTAGCACATAGTGCATAACTCCTTTTGCAAAATCAAACTAGGGTGTGCTCTCCAACATTAACATGGTATAAATCCCATTGTCATAATGTTGTTAGGATTTCATTTTAGCTAGGTCATATTGCACTTTGCATTTTGCTCTTGGCAAGGTTTCTATTTATTCCCCCTATCCAGCTACCTAAGTGATTCTATTAGACCTATTTGATACACACAAAAATAGTGTCCTTATATATGCCATTTTGCATTACATTCATCTAGTTGTTGCATTCATTTCCTTAAATTATATTATTAGTTACATTCATTAGATTAATTTACTATCCACTAAGTCCATTCATTAATCATTAATCATTATAGTTGCATTGTTAATTCATTAATCATTACTAATTATAGTTCCATTCATTGATTATCCATTACATTAATCATTATAGTTACAACCATTCATTAATTACACAATTGCACATTATTCATATATCATCACATTGCATCCTTACACATAATATACATCCATCTATAAGAATTTCACATATATCATTAATTATCATATGCATCTCATCCCTGCATCACAAATAGGTCAGCATAATCATATACATTCATCTCATCCTGCATGTCAGTCATAAACATCATATATATATAGAGTCATAACACATCATATCCATCCTACATAAACATCATATAAAATCATGTCACAACATAAAATAGATCACCATCATAAAATTCCATGTATATATAGAGTCCATCATACGTGAGTGTCTCATAATGTCATACAAAAATGTGTATCAAAAATAGTCTAAAAGAGTCATCACGATGGCTGTGATGGCTCTGCACCCCTACTAGGATGGGGTGGTAAACCCACTGATCCTTGGGAATCCTGACATGTACTCCAGGATGTAGACCTCTCTAAGTACACTAGCTCTTTCTCTCTCTCTGACACAACTTTGTGGTATAGGGTCATGTAATACACGACCTCCTATCATCTCCTACTGGCATATCTTTGTGCTGCAAATGCATCTTCTAGCACCTGTCCTAAACCTGTAGCTATGCCTTCCTGGTGAGCTATATCCTATTCTACCCTATATCCCTCTACCTGTATTTGCACAACATCTTGTTACGTTGTCAAAGCTTCTATCTGTGCTGACATGGCTGCCAGCTCCTCTCCCGTACCCTCCTTCTGTCCCCCCATCCCAAACTCTCCACCATCCACCCAAGCCTGTAGAAGGTCTAATGCCCTCTGTACACTATCACCGTGAGCTTTCTCTAATACTAAAGCCCCCTGTACTTGGGATAGCTCTGTCTGTAAGCTTCTTTCTATGGCTTGAGAGGTGGCCAACAGTCCCTGTAATCTTAGGATCTCTGCCTGTGAACTACTCTTAGTCACCTAAGATATAGCCAATAATCCCTGTACCCTCTACAGCTCTATCTGTAGACTGTTCCACTCTACCACTACAATATCATGAACATCCTAGGCTACATACCCTATCGGTGGCTCCTATCCCTTTCCTAGTGGCCCTTGTATGTATGGCCCTTGTCCCTGTACCTATCTCTGTATGTCTGGGACAACTGGTGGTTGTCTCCCTACAGGTATCTCTACTTGTTCTTGTCATCTCTGGGTGGCTACTCTTGGCCAGAATCTTCTACCCCTAGACCCTTCTCCATCCCCTCCCTCCTCCTCATCATCATCACCATCCTATCCTCCTCTATCCTCTCCCTGCCTAGGTTGCTCATCTGCCTGCAGTACCCCAGGAATCATCAGTCTGATAGGCCTGTGATTCACCCACCACTGTGCATATGCTGGCACTACCCCTACATCATGCAGAGACTCCTATGCTCTTATCCATGCTACTCCCGTCACACCCATCCATGATCGCTAAGCTCCTCATAGATCAACCCCAATCCCCCAGATTCTGCCTACCTCCCGGGTCACCAAAGGATAAGGGAATCCATCCAGCATGACCTCCTGCACCTGTCCCATCTGTCTATGTACCCTCGACAACATGTACCTGGCTATCATATAGGACATATGTCCTATCAACCAAGAGTTAGTCTATAAAAAACTCAGATAATAAGAATCACAATGATCATCCTCTGCGTATGCATCTCCATCCTACCATGGGACCTGATGGCTCCATGTCTTGCACCCTGCATAGGGTGCCCACTGAATGTCCCCCATTTCATCTAATATCCTCTGCCAATACCCAATTGAGTCTATAGACTCATAGCTAGTAGGTGGCCGATACCTACATGCAAATGGCTCATAAGCCTACCTGGTCTCATGTGTGGAAATAGGGCGTATGACAGCTATATGCTCCCAAGCCAATTTTAGTAACAAAGTACAACCCAATCCTAATGCCCTACCCTTACGTAGGCGCAAATGTGCAGATCATAATATAACTAATTGAGGATAGTGTAAGCCCAACAGTAATTCTTTCCATCCTCCACCATACTTCTCAACACCTGTGCCCGGCTAATAGGGACTCCCTTCCCTGCATGACCTGACATCATTCGTCCTCCAACCAAACCTACCAAATAAAGTGCCACCAGTCACAACCGTGGTCATGCTGCCATATCCCCCGCCCATGACATCCACTACCATGTCATCAGAATATCAGTATATGCCCTCCCAAAGGCCATCTCCATATATGGATCTGACCCCTCGAAACAATACTTGGGTATCTGCCCCGAAGTGGCACTCTGTAAATCCTCCACACATCGTTTAGAGTAATTATAGCTTCGCCTATGGGGAAGTGAAAGCTCGAGGTGATACTATGCCACCTATTGATCAATGCTGACATAAGTGCATTATGCACTCTCAAATGGGGCTAGAGGTGCACATGCTCTAACCCGCACAAGGTCACTAAACCCCACTCCTTCGCCCTCAGCTCTTGCGCCAACGCCATCATCGCTGGATAGCACTCCCTCACCCAAAATGAAATCATATCCTCCTGCATCCACCAAATACCCATGTCAGCAGTCAGATAGCTTTCTTGATCTGGGCCATCAAAAAAATTCCCCTAAATCCCTTTCACTCTACTTCCCCCCATTTTCTTCTATTTCTGGGTCAATCGGCAGAGACGTCTGTTTACCCTCACAGACTGTGGTTCTTCATAGCCGCTGATCTGTGGAGATAGTGATTTAAGCTATCGCCTCTTTTTCACGTAGACAAACAACTTGATTTTCCATCTCCACTCTCCTTCTGGCTTCCCCCTTCCCTCACAGATGACAATCATGTGATCTCTGTCTACGCAAATGACGATCGCCGATCATCCATTTGCGAAGACGACGAACTGTTGATCACCGTCTGCGCAGACATCGGTCAGGCGACCACCATCTTTGTTGTGGGCCAGTTTTATACGCTTTACAAGATCATAAATGTAAATTCAAAACTTAAAAATGAAAAGGATAGAGAGGTCTTCGACTACTCACCGGTGGTCCTACATTTACGGGCCGGTGATATGTTCTGACTCACTTCCCAAGCTGTACACACTCTCGAATCGCTGCCATCCATTCTCTCTTCTTCCATCTTTTTTCTCTCCATGAATGAAAATGAATTCTCTTTGGGCCCTAGTGGCCTATTTATAGGCCCTTGGGACCCGTTTTTCCTCCACTTCTTTTGGAAACTCCATGCAATTGATTTTCCTTCCCTCTTTTCCTACCTTTTTTGAGAAAATTTTATTAATTTTTTTTTCTATTATTTTCTCGAGGGGGCACAATTCGCTAGCCTCGTCACCTTAGTTTTTTCTGACCTATCTGGGGCATCTTATTTTCTTTTCTTTGACGCAACGACACTTTTGACGCCGCATCAAAGAGGGCCAAAATGTAGACGTCTAAAATCGTTCTTATATTAATTTAATTAATATTCCCATAACATTATAGTTAATTTTAATTAATTATATTTATTATATTCTTTTATCTATTTAATTAATTAATTTAATCAAATATGATTCACCTTCATAATATTTAAATCTTAATTTAAGTATTATTCCCCCTTTTAATGTATTAAATCTTATTTATATACATTTCCCTCATTTGTCCCTTTTAAATAAATTTATAATTTATTTATTCCTCCGACATGACTTAATTCTACTAAACCACAATTAATCTAAATTTAATTTTGATTAAAATAATTTGACCTAGATCCTTTCCTACCTCACATCACTCTTACCAATAGACCTACTCACTAATTAACTAAGGTTAATTAAGCTAATTTCTTGATTCCTACACATATTAGTCCTAATTATTTGCTCACACACGTGTGAGCAAATTTCCAAATATTTAATTTGCAAAATAATCTTAATTTGGTGCCAACAAAGTTTCTTACAACCTTGATGACACTTTCTTACACTTTCTAAAAGTGTTTTATTGGACAAAAACTCTTACACCTCTTACAAGATTCTTCACATGTGTACTTTAAGTACACTTTGACCCATCACATCACAAGTTGCTCACACATGTGTGAGCAAACTTGGCCTCTTACATGGCTTATGTCTCCCTCATGTGGCACCTATGTGGATGCCACATGAGCTGCACCTCATTCAAGCCCTCTCCTTCCTTCAAAAAATCTATAAATAGAGGCTCTTGCCAAGAACAAATCATCTCCATTTTATGCATTGTTACCATGCTAGTTTAGCTCTAGAATTCTTATTTCATGTTTATGTTTCATGATTTTAGTTCATTTTTAAAATCTAGATCTTACATCTTAGTTTTAATGGAATGAATCTAGTTTCTTAGCTTAGATCTTGCATATCATCCTAGCATTAGTGTTTGCTTCTTCATTAATGGTGAAAGCTTGAGACAAGTTCCTTTAACTTGTTCTTGAGTTATTAGCTCATCCTTTTCATGAATTTCAAGTGGGATTTTAATATTGTTTTGGGAGAGCACACCCACATACTTCTCTAAGAGAAAATCAACAAGGCATTGGGTGCCCTTGTTGATCTCATCGGAGGTTGTGATGGAAGTCTTTGTTTTAGAGTATATTTTTAGACATGTTAATGTGTTTTATTGATTTATATCTCTAACATTTGCATGTCTGAGCGTGCTCACAACAGGTAGATTTCCATTACATACACAACCTACTCTTCTTCCTCATCTCCCCTATTTTCACCCTTCAAATGGGCCAATCAGTGGCTTCCATCTGGCACTCAATGCCACATAGACCGCACAGTCAGCGCCTCATCAGAAGAAGGCCACACATTTTTTTTCCATGGAAAAATTTTGTGATGCTAAAATTCACAGCCATTTGACCATCATTTTATAGGGTTATTCATTTTTTGTGATGGTCACCAAGAGGTCAAATTTAAACTCATAGATTTGATGACGTCAGCACAAACTTAAGCTCTTTTTCAAACTTGCAAAATTCATAATGGAGCACTTTCACGAAAATGGCCGTAACTCTTGCATATAGACTCTGTTTTTGATGATTCAAAAAAAGACAGAAAACTGACTCAAAGAGATATTCAAATTTTTAGGCCATGTCATCAGATTCATCCTCCAAAAATTAGGTGAAACATTCAAAGTCCCACTTTCTTTAATGCTCTAATCTAATTAAATCAGATCCAATCTTGAATGCGCAAAGAATTGAACCAGGCTATCAAAAATTTCATTTTGGATCTAAAATTGAACACGCTATCACACATTTCATTTTGGGTCCTCAAAATTGAACAAGAAAATTGCACATCTAGTTTGGTTTTAAAATTGAACAGGCTATCGAACATCTCTTTTTGGGTCTATAACTGAACAAGCAACTTGCACATCTCGTTTTGGGTTTTAAAATTGAAAAAGGCCATCAAACATCTTCTTTTGGGTTCTAACAAGTGAACAATCAAAAAAATTCAATCTTGAATGGATAAAAACACTTGAACAAGGAAAACAACATCTCACTTTGGTGCTCATAAAAAGAACAAGCTTGCGAGTTCATTTCTGTCTTAGATTAAAAACATTGCCTAACTTATCAGAAAATTAATCGGGTGCTTCATGTGTTTGGTGCACTTGTACAAATTTTTGTAGAAGCGCAACCTCACTTCACGCACTATCCTCTCCCACTGGATTTCATGGTCTTTGGTTCAAGAGAAAGGTGACTATGACCGTTCAAACTTTTCAAATTTTCTTAGAGGCATATGTTTAGAAGAAGCACAAGTCCTTCTAGAGAATGACCCCAAATCAGTAAATATTTCAGTCAGTATAGAAATAAGGTGGACCCAAAGGTCTATCTATATCCTTTCAAGCTCAGGCAGGCCATGTTTGATGGTATTCCATACTCGGTGAACTCCCTAGCATACTGGCATGGTCAAACTAGGCTCTTAAGTGAGTCACACCATACAAACCAATTGCGAGGACTCCACAAAATCACTAGCAATTGATAAACTAGCATCCTACCCATTTCACCTCCGTAAGCTTGATAATCGGATGGGCATGGAAGATAGTAACTTCCCTGAGAAACTTTCACATTCGTGCCACCTTGAGCATTTGGAGTCGGATAATACGACAACATGAGTGGAGCCGCATGCTTGGTGATGGCCGTATTCTGATTAGCTCTCATGTGTGTGCCTATGTATGCAAGAAAAGGTTTTCAAGCTAACCAAATATTTAGGTAGAATTGCTTGTGTGTGCATGCGATATTATAAACCTTATGCAAAATAGATCTTGAACATACACAATTTGAAGTTTTTAAAGTCCTTTTGTCAAAGAGGTTGACATTTGTATGCTTCTTGCAAGGTTTCTTTGTCTCTTGCAACATTGTTTTCTCAAGATCCTCAAGATCATCATTTATTCCAAAAAGATTACAAGGTACACTTGTTGTAGTCACTACCTCATCCTAAAAAGTATCAGATTGAACTCATGTCCTATTCCACCAAACATAAGAAAGTTAAGACTCCTTTACCTCCTATATACATAGAACAAAAGAACACAACTAGAGAGGCCAAGAAGTATCATCATATCATTGATTCCATTGAGAAAGAGAACCATACATGTGAAGAATACAAAAATGTCCAATAAAACTACCAGATTGTTTGCTTCATTCAAAAATTCCACACAAACCACACCTTCATTCACTTTGGGGACTACAAAAACCTGGCATATCACCAAGTTGTTCACCCAAGCCTCCAAATATTTTCATCCTATGTTCATAATCGTGTCCTTACTCTCATCCAACATCAGTTTCTTCTAGTTTCATCCAGTCCTCCATTTCTCTCCATATCCTAGACTAGTAGGGCTTTCTTTTCCATCCCCCATTCCCTTTCCATCTTCTTTAGAGTCATTCCTTCTTCCTAAATCTGAGCTTGAGTCTTCCATTCATCTCCATCATTCCTCCCTAATCAACTCATCAGAAAAGTCTCTTGTCACAAATCTATCATGATGAGTTTGGTTATCATGTATCTTCCTTGTATTTATCCTATTCCAGTGATGATGAGAGTCTTGTTGATCATGACGCATATTTTGAAAACCTTAGCAAGATTTCTCTGAATACCATCCAAACTCCAGTCGTTCCTCCATCCTACCCCATCATGTCTTTATCCTATTCTAGTGATGATGAGGGTCTTTTTGATCATGATGTGCACATAGAAAGCCTTAACACACTTGCTCCAAGCATCCTCCAAGATCCTGTCGTTCCTCCACACTATCCCATCATGCTGCCATGCATACCAACTAGCACTCCTTATCATACCTTTGACAAGGGAGATCCTTCTTATCCACCATCCACATCTCCTTCTTATACATACATGCCTCCATCTTATCCCA
The DNA here is from genome assembly GCA_018584345.1 of Thuja plicata. Classification (NCBI taxonomy): domain Eukaryota; kingdom Viridiplantae; phylum Streptophyta; class Pinopsida; order Cupressales; family Cupressaceae; genus Thuja; species Thuja plicata. Next base: position 16,030,954 of record MU224951.1, on the reverse strand, counting down.
TGGTATTATCCCAACCTTCCTCCTTCTACAACAACACTACTAGCTACATCCCTAATCCCAATCCACCATCTCATTATCCTCCAATCCATGTTCACATCCCTAATCCTAGTCCTCCATTTCCTCCAAACCATCACCATGATCCCCATGCTATTGCTAATCTATTATCCACTCTATCCTACCCATCTACCCCATCTTATCCCAATCCACCATCTCCAATTCCTACCTACATTAACAAACATTCCATACCCAATCCATCCCTCCTCTCCTATCAGTTAGTCAATCAATTTCACAAGACATTTGCACACCTTCATATGTGGACTACCCTAGCTCCCCACCACTTACACATTTTAATCCTCCACCTCAACCTCCCACATGAAAGTCTCCAATGAGTTTCACAAGGAAGCAAGAAGAAAATCCATCTCTTAAAGAGTCACGTTATATCACTCCCCCATGGGAAAACACTAGTGATGAAGCCCTTCCATCTCCTGCACCCAACATTCCTCTTCCATATCCTATACCTATCATTCCTCTTCCATCTCCCATACCTATTATTTCCCTTCCAGATCCCATACTTTTTGATCCTCTTCCATCTCCTGCACCTATTATCTGCCTTCTAGATCTCATACTTTTTTATCCTCTTCCATCTCCTAGCACCATTGAAGTCCCCTCATTCGTTGAATTCATCCAATCTTCATCCCCATCTTCTCCTCCTGACACTATCCACACTCCATCTCATGAACCTCACGCATCCACCCTTCTTCCCTCTCTAATGGAATCACCCATCTCTCCATCCAATCCAGTTGAAGAATCTTCCATCCCTTCATCAAACCCATTTGAAGAATGTCCCATTCATTCATCCAACCCATTTAAAAAATCCATCCATTCATCCAACTCATTTCAAGAATCCATCCATATATCCCATATCAAGCCATCCACACCAATCTAATCATTTAAAGATCTTACCCAAAAGCATGTTGAAATATCTATGGACTTGAATTTTTTTTTTCTTGATCCATCAACTCCATCTCATGATCCATTTCCATCTAGTCCTTCAAATCAAGATCCTCCCATTCTATCTATGCCATCTCGAGATATATTCCCCCATTTAAACAAAGCTTATAGTATCCCATCACCTTCACTTCATAAAACTTTATCACCTCCCATTCAAACTATCCCACCACCATTACTCCATCACCTTGGTCTACTCACATTCATCTGCGGTGTTCCGCTTAAAACAAAAGAAATCAGTTACATCTCCATTTTCCATCCATCTTATAATGGAATCACATCTTGTTCCTTCACTAAAAAGTATCCAACCTTGACTCAAATGCTAAAAAAATGGAATTATCAAGGTAAAGGAACAAGCATAAATGAGAAAGGTACCCTGGAGCCCATTCAGACATCCATGATCTTTTGGTATTGGCTATACACCTCAGGATCCTTCATCCAAAGCTGTTGGTACAACTAATGCAAAATTCAAAGGTGCTTTCAAACCCTCCATCACATCTTCCTATCATCCCCCTAAAGCATATAACACCATCCCCCCTCCTCCATCCTTGCAACCCAAGACAACCTACCATATTCCTCCTTCATCCTCTCAATCCATTTTGAACCCCTATGTCCCAAAATCTCATCCCACATCTTATCCCACTCCTTCCTTCTTCCATCAATCCCATATAAAAAATACAACCACTTACATTCCCAATCAGGATCAACAAAGGCACATACCCATGTGCCCCATCTACCATCCTACCTCCACCCCTCCATCCATATTTCCTCCATCTCATGCAAGTTCTCATATCTTTTCCAATGCTACTCACTATAATTTGGATGCCAAATCACCAATGCATAAGGCTACAGATCCACAATCTAAAGATTGTCTTGTCCACTTCAAACGACATGCTCCAACAAAAGCAAATCCAATAAAAGAATGCACTACATCCCATAATCCACAAAAGACCACCAAATCAAAAGAAAAAAATATGTGGATCCCAAATCAAAAAGATGACATACATCTAAAAGAAAAATCCATTGTGGCATCCAAGGTTACTAATACTCTAGCTGAGCATTCCTCTCCTCCATCTTCAAAATCTATTTTGGGTCCTTATGTCCCACAAATTCCTACCATGAATCCTACATTGCATCCAAACGTACCATCCACTTCACATTCAATCTTCCCACATCCCTCACAACATGTGCCAATGCTGATCCTGACAACATCCCCCTATCCCACTCACTTTCCATCATTTTATCTTAATACTTCCAACTATCATATCCCCTATCCCACATATCCCCCCTGCATAAATATCTCATACCTACATTTTCCTAAGTCACTCATCCCACATAAATTTGTACCAACATATCGTGATCAACCCCAATATATCTTATCCTACCAACATATCGTGATCAACACCAAAAGCAGAAAACCAAAAAAAAAGAAAAAACAGTAAAAGAAGCAAAAAAAAAAAAAAAGAGAAAAAGAAATCAATTCGTCCACTGGTGAAAACTTGGTAAACAAGCTCCTTGGACAAGTACCATGATGAAAAACTAGTAAACAGGAATCATGCATAGTTCCTCCATCTAGTTGCTCTTAACACTTGGGGTCAGTTCCTTCTTGTCACCATCCATCTACCGTCCATATCCTATCTTGTCCTTTTCACTTCCTCCATCCTCTTCTGGATCTTGATGAGAAATATACAGGCCACCATATCTACATGCTTTTGGACATCTCTTGGTATCCATTTCCCATCTCCCATCTTTATCCACCTATCCTTTTATCCACCCATCCTTCCTTCCATATATCCTTCTGCACTATCTTCCTCCCTTATCCACCCTTCATCATATCTTTCATTCAACTCTATCATCCTCTTGTTACCCTCTCTTCCATCCTATCATACCCCCTCCTAATGCTTCCTCACATGCATGACCTATCCTAAGTGTGGGCATTCTATTTCTTGGTGATTTAGTCCTTGGAGACCTTCTCGTATCCACCTATCATTTCCCAATCCTCCTCTCCTATCCAAAATCCTTCACCTATCCATCCATTCCTCTACTAAAATCCTTCCATCTACTGCTTCCCTCTCAAAACTCCCCAATGTCTCCTCCATCTTCTAATTCCTCCTTTCATATATCCCATCACTTGTTTCTTCCCTTGTCATTGGTATCTAGCTCTAGAATATCCTCATGCACCCAATGCCACCCATTCCAATCCTAACTCTCGGCATAACCTACCATCGTATGCAAATCCTATCCACCATCCTCTAGCTATCCAAAGTCAACCACGAATCAACCCATCCAAGCACACCCTTAGCATTTTTGCAATCTTTGATCACAATCCACTCATCATCATTGGGATGCATCCTTCCCAATCCTTGTGTTTTTTTTGGGATTACATCGTTCCCACATCTAGAGCACCCCATCCGCTATTCCGCTATCTTGGCCTTTTGGCTCAACCGGGGCAACATCATGCATATCTACCTCATCTCATCCATTCTCTCTGAGATTCCTATGCTTTTAGTTTGTACATATCTTGTCTACGCCAGTCCAGTCTTGAGTCTAGTCTCACTTGTACATGTCTCACGTTCTTGGGTGGTCTCCTTGTAGAAAGTGATCTAGTTCCATTTCGAATCCTGTGCTTTCGCAAGTTCCTTTTGACAAAATCATGCTTCAACAATTTGATCTGAGTACATCTTTTCACCAATCATATACACACTTGACATCTCCATGGAAATGGGTTCATGAAGGATGTATCCTTCCTTACATTGACCTAAATCCAAATCACGATCATCTTCATCAGAGTAGGTCCGTGTAGGATGTATCCTTCCTCACGTCTGACCTAAATCTAATCATCATCATCAAAATAGGTCCTTGTAAGATGTATCCTTCCTCTTGACTGATTTGAATCCAATCATCATCCTATATCGTTTATCTCTTTGGTAAAAGGCATCTTGTTGTTGAATTTTTGATCTTGAAATTTGATTTTGGTTCTTGGTTATCATTCCTGATTCTTTTCGATTGTTATCCTCCTCAAGGTTTCCACGATTCTTTATATCATGGCATGCTATGAATGGATGCACCTGGGATAGGGAACTTGATCTTTTTGTTTTCTTCTTGTGAGTCAGTCAGATACGAGCCTTGCATGTATGTAATTTGTTTGGGTTTGCATGTTGCACTTGGGAAATGTCATTTTCTTGTGGGCTTTTCCAACAAAATTTCATCCATGGTTCTTCCTAGAAATCATGTGTGATGCTGGGGAAACCCCCGTGTGTCTATTGTGCCAATATTTTGCAACACCAGTGACAAGGCCTCATGTTCCTAGTAACCTTGACATGGTCTCTAGCATTGCTATATCAAAATAAGTGCTCAAACTACATGGCGGTATTCCCCCTGGAATACTCCTCACTCAAGCTTCAAGAAAATCCCCCTGATCAAATCCACATTCAAATTAATCCTATCCTACCAATAAAAATCCTCCATCCTAGCAATGATACCATACCGAATCCTCCACACCTCATCCCTCATCCTTGATGCAAACTTGAATCCCACATCGCCTACCGTCACCCTCTTCTTCTTCTTTCCCATTTCCTGTCGCTCTTAGCCATCTTTTTGAGATGCCATCAGGGCTTCACTGTTTCTTCCTACCGCTCTCTCAAGGGGGCATCACCCTAGTCAAATTCTATACTAAATACTATCATAATCATCATTCTAGGGAAACTTCATTGCATACGTCACGTCTTTGCGTCGTCTATTATTTTAAACATCTTTGAAATAGCGTAGATACCTAAATTCGATTAACATAATCTAATCATATTTAGTGCCATCTAGGACATTATCAACTAAGTAATCAGTCATTACCTAATTGATCTATGTTATCCTAGAAGCCTAATTAATTCATTTAATTGGCTATAGTATGATTAATTATTAAATGGCAACCAATGGCGTAATAGTTAATTAAATCCCTTTTCCCTTATTATATTAAAGGAATATATTTATTCATTTAGTTTAATTCATATTATCCTTTTTTCCTCCACTTGTGATTTAAATAGTTAAATCTATTCTATTTAAGCACATGGCTTCATAACCTTAACCCCTAACCTAACCAATCCCAACCACCTAACCCTGAGTTTAAACCCATCCCAACCCCTTCACACATGCTAACCCTTCCTCATTAGCTAATTTAACCCTAATTAACTAATTAACCCCTCCACTCATTCTCTCTCCTCCCATCACCATCTCCCTAATCACCTATGTTAAACCCTAAACCTTATCCTAATCTCTCCCTTAGCCTTTTACATTCCTAATCCTTGGATTATGAATTCAACCCCTTTCCCAAAGTCAAACTTCTCAAGCCCTATTAACCCCAACCCTAATCCTAAACTCTCCCTAAGCTTGTCACATTTCTAATCCTTGGATTAGGAATTCAACCCCTTCCCCAAAGTCAAATTTCTCAAGCTCTATCTTATCCCTTCACCCATGCCTCATTAAGACCCTCATTAATGCCTCATTAATGCTCTTACAACCCTCATTACTCACCCTATCTCTAGGAGTCTTCTCTTATCCCTTTACACATGGACGAAAATGGCCACATTCATCTCCCTCACATCCTCTCTCCTTGTGACACTTGTCACAATGAGAGGCACTTAAAGAAGCATAATCCTTATGCTCTCTTCTAGGTGCATCTGAGCCCCTCTTCAACTTTGCATCCTAACCACTCATTCTGAGTCCATTTTCCTATAAGTAGAACCTCATTCCTTCACAAATTTATCCATCTTTTATGCAAACTTATAATACTAGTTTGAAGAACACCTCTTGAAGCTTGGAGCATGTATCATCCTTGAGCACACATCCATAAGCTTGAACACATCAAAAGATCAAAAGGGAGCTTGAATTCGGTTTTAGGGAGGTTTGCACTTCCTTAGTTTCTTATTGTTTTAAGTTTTCCTTTTCAGTCCAAAATTGAGTGTAGTCTTGATTTATTAGTTATTAAAAGCTTTAATTTTATTATTGTGTTCCTTTATAACTAATTTCACTGCTCACAATACCAAAAGAAAAATAATTATAGTAGTCTTAATCTAGTTTCTAAAGTACTGGGTTTTTTAGAAATGGATAAGATTAAGGGATTCAATTTTTTTTTTTTTATAATTAAGTTCCTAGTAAAAATTTTAACGTGACCGGGGACATTGGCATGAGATGCTCTCTGGCACCACATGAAACACTTTTGACCTAGAGCTATGAACCAATGAGACCAAAAATAGGGGACCTCATTCCCTTATTAAAAAATTGAGGCTCCAACCCATGAGCACATTGGATCAGCTAAGACACAAGTTCGCAATCACACTAGCCCAACAAAGGTTTGAACCTGGGCGGGGACAAAAACAACACCACCACTTAACCAACACACTAAGTGGTGAACCCCGAGGGGGTCAAATCCTTTGCGTAAAAAAAAGTGTTCCTATTTTTTTTAGAAAAAACATAACATAGTACCTAACATGTGGGTCAAAAAATGTATTGTTGCATTTAGTATTTTGAAAGACCCTTTGGTAGAAAGATAGTTAAGAGTGAGTACTAGAATTTGTATTTATTTCTAATTTTGTTGAGTATTTTTAAAAAAAATAATTCAAAGTTGGTCAAATAATTTTTACCTTGAAACTAATAAAAAATTAGAGTTTTTTTGAAATTGTAAAGAATGAAGTGTAGAACAATAATATATAAATTATTTCAAATTAGGACAAGTAGTTCAAAATTTATTTAAAAAATAGTACATGTATGTCTTTGAGAAGTCTAGAAACATTGGTAAAAGAAATTTAGAATTACTATGTTAATGTTGTTCAAATCTAAAATAGATTAATTATGACTATAAAGCTTAGAAAATGTGTAAAAATATGGTGGTATACCAAGTTGATAATGTGTAAACTTGAAGATGAGGAAGTTGAGAAACTAGATTTGAGAAGAAAATATGTCACAAGGAGGGAAATGAAGCTCCCAAGTCTCAACCTTTCCATCCAATCCTAATCAAAATCCTTAACATGTAAGCGTAAAAAACCGTATGTGATTTCAATTAAAAACCCGCAATGAGGTTTTTATATGTAAAAATGATCGAGGTTCAACCCATATGCATTTGTTCTACAAAAGGTTATACATAAAAATATATATGTATATGTGTGAATATTTACCTATATATATAATTATATATTATACAAATGTACAAAGATATATATATATATATATATATATATGTATGTATGTATATGTACATATATATAGGCATATATGTATATATACATATATATACATATACATACATACATACATACATACATACATATATA
>MU224951.1:15952326-15999865 GCA_018584345.1 Thuja plicata | reverse complement strand
CATTCACAAAAGAAAATACAATACAACGAGGTCACACTCTCTTACTAGAGTTGACCTTGGCTTTACGGATTGCACTTGGTCCTATCTTGTTTCCCCGAATTAAACCATGGCCATATCCCTGCATGCTTAAACTCAATGTCAGTACTTTATGAAAACAAACTTATATTAATAAACATTTCAACATAAGATGATAGAATCTTCTAAACAATATACATGTGTATACGTCTACATCATATAACCTTACTTATTTGCAAAAGCAAGTGTTAGCATCATATTCTAGAACCATGATTTCATTAATGAACATAATATCAAGGATAACAGAACAAAGCTGAATACATATATCATGAAAGATCAAGGTATCAAAATAAGCATGTGTATAGATATAAAAAGTATGATAACTGTGATCATCAAAAAAACCTGAAACACACTACTCATAAGGTCCAAAAGATGGCATGCATAAGCCATAATGTCAATACTCAAAATATCATCCTGATGAGTCAAGTGTCAAAATGAAATTCAAACTAGGACAGGTCAGGGCAGGACCTCACATTGTCATCATTCCTGCTCTTTTGTCTCCAATATTATGATTTTTTGGATGATGTCTTCTCAAATATTTAGCAAGTACAGGTTCAACTCTCTTTTCTTCATTATCTTCTCTTATAGGTTCATTGTGTTCTGGTTCATGATCTTCACTTTCAACATTTTCTTGATTCTTGGTCTGTGGTGCCTGTTGCCTTGTGACATTACCCTATTACATGGTAAACTTAGGCATCTACGTCGGTATAGTATCGGGTTCTTCCATGTAGACAAATCTACTATAATCTTCCGGTTCTTTCATACTGTCCTCATCATTTTGCTCTGCAAATTCACCAACTTTCACATTTGCACTTTCAATAATTTTTCTAGATGTCTTGTTCAAACATTTACAAGCTTTACTCTTAGCAGAATATCCAAGAAATATTCCTTCATCACTTTTTGAATCAAATTTACCATTTTGATCATCTTTCATAATATAACACCGACTACCAAATATTCTAAAATAGCTCACATTAGGTGTATAACCATACCATAGCTCATAAGGTGTTTTGTTTTAATCTTTCTTCAGTTGTACTCGGTTCAGTGTGTAAACAACTGTGCTGACTACTTCTCTCTAGTATGTTTGTGCAACATTATTTTTAGTCATCAATGTTCTGGCACAATCTACTATTGGAAATATATTGTAGGCTAGGTGACTAAGAGGGGGGGGGTGAATCATGAACCAATAAAACTTCTTCACTTTAATCCTTTATTAGATCGTCTAATCTAATTGCATGCATGGAATATAAAAGCAATAAACATTCATAACACTTGACACAAGATATGGTGACCCATAAACCTTCCAAATAGAAAGTAAAACTGGGAAGGGGATGATACCAAAAAGCTTTAGAACTGCAGCAATAAATTTGGATGGTTAAGGATTACAATTGACCACTTCTGATGGTATGCCCTGTTAGGAGCAATAAGGACTGTTAGGTCCACCTTGTGAAAGGATTTATAAAATATAGTTAAGTATGCACTCTGCTAAGAGATTTGTGAAGGAATGTTAGGTCTACCCTGTTAAAGGATTTGACTGATACACTTGGTAGAATGAATCAATGAATGATCTTCTATGAAACTTTGATATGTTGAATACGATCCTTTGATGTAGAATTGATCACTTGAATGTGATAGATGAGTCTCTACTATTCCTTTATACTACTATAGCGTTATAATCAATCTGCCTCTTCATATTCGCATCCATACATGTATTCAATGTTGTTCTGGTGATTGATATCTTTTTTACTATATCTTCTTATTATTGGATAAATAAATTATCTTACATATATACCTATCCAAATCAATTACCTCCATAAGTCAGCTACTATCATATTAAATAGTATCAAACAATATCTACTAAGTCAGCCCAATGCTGATACTCAGGTCCAGTAATCCACTCGAGTGATATACTGACACTTAGGTGATACAATGAACTTGGCAACTATGGCACTCGGTTGACATTGGGTTCTTGATCCACATATGAAACTTGGGTAACACTGGTGACTCGATAGACACTTCTTGGAATTAACTACTCGGTCGAAAGTGCAACTTCTTGGCTTGGTCAACACTGCAAGTTGTTGGCTTGGCTAACACTATAATCATAAGAATGACTAAGTATTTTGGCACTAATTGACAATATGTCTTTCCATAAGGTCTACAATCTCCCCCTTTGGCATTAGTGAAAAAAACACTTATCATACCAAAAATTCTGATCAAACAAACTGATAAGTCAAAACTCCCCCTTACCATGTGCTTGGGTTCTAGCTCAGTTTTGACTACTGCTTAGCAATTCGGTTGCAACTGACTCTATTTTTGATTTTTCAAAACTCTTTTATAACTCTGTTATATATATTTTCCTCTAATGTGTACATGTATTTCCTCATCTATGTACTTATATATCCTATCTTTCCCCCTTGTTTTTGACACAAATGCCAAAAATGCATATCTACAAAGAAATACCAAAATGTGAAAGGAAATCACAATGTACCTTCAAAATTTGAGACAAAGCCTTGTCCCAATTATCTTGCAACACTTTCAGGATGTGCAACTCAATCTGAATTTCTATAGATAACTCCATCATAAGCTCAACAACTGAACAATTATTATCATGAATGAGTGTCTTTGCATGAGAAATATGTTTTTGCATTACATCCATATGAGGAATGAGTTGGCTTTTAATTGATGATATGGAGTCCCTTTTTCTTCCTTCTTCCCTCAGTAGCTCTTCATGAAGATCAGTTAGATACCTGATCTTAACAAAATTTCATGTGTTACACAACTTTACAAATAATACAACAACATTATTTACAGTGGTTTCTAGAGAGCTAATAATGGTGGATAGCTTTACTTGATCTATTGCAATTTTACCTACAACATTCTCTAGAACCTTGTTCTCAAATTTTTTCTCTGCCTTCTGGAGTAATTTCTCCTGACCACTAAGATCTTCATTAAAATTGTGAACTATGTCAACAAGTTGATCCATTATAGAGTCTTTCTCATTGACTTGAATCTCTATTAAATCAAGGAATATACCTTTGATGTCCTCTAGCACTCTGTTCCTTTTCTTCTCAGCTTGAAGCTTCTGTTGTTTGACTCTTTTCTTCCATAGCTCCCCAAGGATGTCCATCTGCTCAACTTTCAGGCTAGAAAGATCCCAATTAGGAATCACAATGTCTTCCTTAAGTTCAACTTCATTAGTAATTGTTTCCTTTTCTTTACCCTTGACCTTGAGATTAGGTGAAGGAATGATTTCCTTACCTTTTCCATCATCATCCTTATCTTTTATGTTCTCATCCTTATCCTCATTGTTCATTTGGAGTAGGTCATTAACTCTCTTTGCACCAACTATAGAAATATTTACAGTATCCTATTGTGACTCAGTCTATCTTGGCCTAATAGTAGGTAGAGCCTAATGCTCGGTTCCTACTAAACTTGATGTAGAATCTGTGGTCTTTTCCTTGCTCGAAGATAAGATAAATGAACTAGGTCTTTGGGGTAGGGATGCCATCACTGCCACAACTATCTGCCTTGCATCAGATTCCTCAATGGTCTGCACCTTAGGTAGTTCTTCATCTTTAACTTACATAAGGATATGTACTCGGTTCCTCTGTCTTATGTTCTTCCTTGTTTTCAAAAATGGACTTCCACAACTTAGTTGCGGTCTGCACAACATCCTCTATTTTATTTCCCAAGAATTGAAAGGTCCTAAACCTTGGAGTATGTCTACTCTCATATTTATACATAGCATCTTTTACCTCTTTATCACTCAATGTAGGCATGACTATCTTCAAGGTTTGTTTGCTAATGTCCCTTTCAATTTGGACTACATTGTTCCAATGAATGGTGATTTCCTTAAGAATGTCTTTAGTCATTTGGCTTTTCAATTCTGATGGATCATACTTCCATTTTTCCATATTTTTTACTAATTCATCCTCAACCAAATTCTACTCATCCTTGGTTTTGGAAGCATACTTCAGTGATCTAAGACTCGACATACCACTTCCTTCCTTAAATTCTTCAACATTCTGTTAAAAGGTAAGTGGTGGCTTCTTGAATGTATCTGTATCATCTTCATCATCTTCTTTAGGAAATATCAATTTTCTTCTAGATCTCATGTCTTTTTTTACAGTGGAGGCAAGAGTAGAGGCCTTTGGTATTTTCTTGGGGGCTAGCCTCTTCTTCTTAGGAGGCTCTTCTTCTACCTCTTCCTCTTCTTTCTCAGGTTCTACTTATTCTTCATTTATGTCATCCTCTTTGCCATCAGTGATTGAAAGAGGAGAGTCAAATGACTTGCCATATTTCTTTCCAAACTTCTCAATTATTTTCCTTCCTCTCTTCAAGATTTTGGGAATCTCTATTTCCAATGTTATTTTACCCTTAGCTTCTTGATAAGTTCCAAAATATGCTGCTTTAGGATCAACAAGCTCATTAATAAGAGCCTCAATAATATCTCTGGTCTCATCTATGTTAACCTCATATTTAAGAGGTTTCACCCATGAAACCCTAGGTTTGACTACTTGGATGTGCACTCTATCACTGTCAACTAGGAAACATATATCATCCTTATAGTCTTCTACCAATTGTTTGGGAATTTTGAATATGTTCTGCATTTTCTCTTTGAAACTCTCAAAGTAAGCATCCATGATGCTTTCAAAATTGTCTCCCAATTCTGCTATAAACTCATTGATCTAATAAACTATAGGCCTATCCTTCTTCCATACAACTGTGCCTTTTGAAGGGAAAAATTTTTGAACATAAAAGAATAAGCAGACCAAGAGTGAACCCAACTTACACGAATTGGTCTTAGATGCCTGGATGCTCTCAATGTTTTTTCTTAGTTGTATGAGATGCAACTCAGCAAGGTCAAATGATAGACTGTTATTCACCACTTTGTATGCCAAGTCCACAGTCTCACATGGAACATTATTTGGTTGTCTTGAACTATATATATTATGTGCAATCACATGAATTCCAAACTTTAGTTCCATGTCAGTGACTCCATTCAACTTCATGCCTCTTCCATCCCACTCGGCAAGAGTCTTCTTAGCTAGATCAGCTCAGGGTAGGGTTTTAGTTTCCTTAGGTTAAACGAGCATTGGGTACCCTATCACTCAGTGTACCATAATCTTAGTGATTATCACGGGTTGCTCCAACCAGAAATGCATGTCGTAAATACGGATCAGAAAAAACCTAATTCACTTTATCTGAAAATTATTTGGCATATGTAAGATATGGGTTAAACCCTTGAATTCAAGGTTCTTGTGTTCCAGCTTCAGGTTTCCGCCCACACAAAGTGCCTCATATGCTTGATTCATCTCTAATGTGCCTAGCTAATGAATGGTGCAATGATAAAAACATTGAATTTGATAAATCAACAGTACCTTAGGAGGAATTTGGGAATGGGCTCTCATTGGATCTATCTCCTCTGTGATTGGTGGATGAAGTTTGAACTTTGGTGGTTTGTAGACTGCATTCCTCACTAACATCTCGCATCCCTTCTTGATATTACTGCAGGATGAAGATACCATAATGCTCGAAAGATTGATGAAACTTCGCTGTAACTAAAGCTTCCAAACAAAAATTCTCTATAAAATCACTATAAGCTTAATCTCTCTACAAAATATAAACCTTGGTAAACAATAACCCTTCAATTTCATCATTTATGAGAATTTTCACCTTAAAGTTTTCATTAAATGCTCCATACATAGTAGTTTTTGTAGCTCGGTTAGTTCTTTCAGGCTTACTTAGAAGCTCGGTAAAAATGAACTTTTCATCTTTGAAACCATATAAGCTGACTTAACTCGATTAAGCCTGAGTAGCTCGGTTGTAACTAAAATCCTGACTTGCTTAGAACCATAATGTGTCCTAGTGCATCAATATGTAGATTTGGACTTGCTAGCATATCTAGAACTGATGTATGATGGCTTGTATGCATAGTTCCAGTTGTCTCCTTACTTCTTTATTCAAAGATGGTGAATCCACCCAAATCACCATTTTGGGTGCCATTTGTTCCTTCATTTTTTTGGTCTGAATTATCAAGAGACTTCCTTACTTGTTGCTGACTCGTCTAAGTTTTGATTTCAAAAACTTTTTCTTTGCCTTTCTAAAAAATAGTATCCACTTTTTCTTTGTTCATACAATTCTTTCTTAGATGACCAAGTTGTTTACATACATAACATCTCTTTTTAGGATTCCTTTTTTTGGGGTGAGTCTTTGCATAGTTTGCACCAATGTGCCCATACTCACCACAGTGACAACATATGTTCCATGTGTTGTAATCCCAACCAAAAATTGCCTTAGCTAATTGTTTAGCAGGGTTCCACGTCTTAGTTTTGCACTCTGAAGACTTATGACCTTGTTTGTTACAATTGAAACATTTTTCTTCAAACTTAGGTTCTCAGTGCATTCACTTTCCCTATGTCCATGTTTGTTGCATCTGCAATACTTACCATTAAAATTTAACTTCCCATTGCTCTAACACTTATTTGATGTATTCCCTAACTTACCACAGTGATTACATGGTGTGTACCAATTCCAATATACCTTGTGTAGTATAGGTCTTTATTTTAAAGCTCAATTTAGTCATCTTACCTACTTGACATCCCTTAAACATTACATTCTCAGGTTTATCTAGACTCGGTAGACCTCTTACTCAATTCTTCTTACTCACTTTGACTAAGTTGTCAAAATTAACATGACATATCCTTTTATTCCATAGCCATACATCTTCAATCTTAGCAAATAGACAACTCTTTACGGATGTATCAAGGTAGATTAAGTTACCTTTTGATTGACTTCCTATGGCAATCAAACTTCCCTTTTGATCAAATAATTTAACCTTCTTGTTTTGAAATTCCAGTTGGTCACCTGTATTATTTAGCTATGCCACACTCAAAAAATTATATTTTAGGCCTTCAACCCAATAAAAATCATCACACTTAGTATTGTTTAGCAAAATTATAGAACCTTTTCCCTTCATAGGATATGGGGCATAATTTCCAAATTTAACATTACCACCATTATTCTCTTTCAAATTAATAAACTTATCAGTATCACTAGTCATGTGGTGTGAGAAACCATTGTCTATAATCCATGTGTCATTTTTACTTACTTGTGATATAAGGGATTTTTATTCAATGTACCTTTCTTCATCAGACTTATCTTTAATAGAAACATAAACAAATTCTTCTTCCTCATCATCGGTGTCATCATTAGATGATCCTCCTTCAACAATGTAGCATACTTTCTTTCCTTTGTTCTTAAAGTCTTTGAATCTTCTAAATCTATTCTTAGTCTTGTTATATTGTCTCTATTATCTTTCTTCTCATTATTGTAAAGATAATTAGAAGCTATGTGACCAATCTTATTGCATGAAAATTATTTCAAAGGTAGCTTACCTCTGTACTTTCCTTTACCTCTCAGTAGTCTCCTAGTCAATAATGCTTCAAATCCAGCTTCATTCTTTTCATCTTCAACATATAGATCTTCAAGCTCACTCTTACAACTATGAAATATCTCACTAGCACTACTTGCATATTCATCACTAGATCTAGAATCTCTAGACTTCCCAATAGTCAAAGATGATTTCAATGCAGATATAATCTTATAAGTAGTAGGAAAACTATTATCAAAATCATTTAGCTCAAAAGTAGTTATCTTACTGATTGTAGCATCCAAAGTAACAACCATATGTGGAATGGATCTCAACTCTTGAATAGAAGACACTTGAATGGCATAGATAGGTAGTAGTGTTCTAAGCATCTTTCTTATAAAATATTCTTCATTAATGGTTTCACTAGCACCTCTAATAGAAATAACAATATAATGTTTTCTCCTTCTTTCATTCTCAATTATTCAAACTTTCCTCTTAAGCTTTCAGCCTTAGCTTTCTGAACATGTTGATCTCCACCAAAAAATAGTGTAAGCCTATCCCACATCTTCTTAGTAGTATCACAACCTTCTAAATCTTTGAACTCTAGGCCGGTGAGATTAGAAGCTATCTCTATCATCACTTGTGTGTGTTCTTGTCTTTCTCTTATCTTCTCAAGTGTTAGAGGAAAAAATGATGGAGGTGAGTATTGTTGGAAATGAGTATAGTAACTAAGAGGGGAGGGGTGATTCAATTACCACAAAAAAAATCCAATTCCCTTAGATGTCTTAAACAAATCAGTCACTATTGCTCAGTTAACATAGATATTTCACTATCACTTAGTTAATATAGAAAATCTTAAGATATTAACTATGATTATCTTTAGTAATTAATTTCAGAAACATAAACTATAAAGCAAATGAAATGTACACACATAACACCAAGATTTAACATGGAAACCCAATATGGGAAAAACCACCAATAACAACTAGTCATTGTTTTTTAGTCTTCCAAAGTGAGCCTTATTAGGAGCCAACCTTGTTAAAGGTTACAATAACACACTGTTAGGTGTGACTTGGTTAGAGGATTTAATCACCCTGTAAGGAGTGGCCTTGTGAGAAGTCTTCAAACACTTCAATATAGAAATGTCACCTTGTTAGAGGATTTACAAAAGACTGTCAAGTCTACTCTATTAAGAGATTTTATCACTATTACAATTGTTAGAGAGTAAAAATGGGTTGACCTGTTTTGATAAGAAACTATCCTTTCTGATTTAGATCTTTATTCTGGATTAAGTACTTGATCCTCACTAATAAGATATTCTATTGCAGTCCTCTGTCTTTTGTCTTCAATATGAATCACATCTGATTTTGCCTTCACTTTTCACATCACACTTCAGAATTATCTCACACAATCTTAATTATCAATCCAAACTTGACCTTACATATATATGTTAATCCTTGTCAAGTCGGCCTTGATATCCTTCCAAATAAATAATAAAGCTTATGTTTTTTTGGTTGCATATAACTAATTATCCATAAACTATAATCCACTGTTAGTCGGCTGACACTAACAATTTTTCTCAGTCAATACTAAAATCCTTCAATGCCCGACCAACATTGTAATGCCCGAGTGAACTTGGTTAGAACTAAAAAACACTTTGGTCATCTTCAATGCCTGAGAGAGCTTGGTAGACACTGAGTGTGCTTGGATAGGATTAGACATTTGTGTAAACATCACTATACTTATGCAAACATCAATGACAATACACAATTGAATAATTGTCATGAACAATATCCCTCTTTGGCATTGATGGCAACACAACATGTCATAATATAAAGAATTATAGAGAAAAATACATAAGAATGAAATATTGTTAATGTCCTTAGCTTCATTCTGATTCTCATCGAATTTTATTAATGTCTTTATCTTCATTCTAATTCACATCCAAAACCCCCTCAAACACTGAAAACAAATTTCTCCCTCTTACATTAATCTCTATCTCTGATAAAGTTCTCCCGCTTACATTAATCTTTGTCTTTGATAAAGTTCTCCCTTTGTCATTAATCTCTCCATCAGTAATCTCACCCTCTTTCACTTGATCATGTAGTAATCTCTCCCTCTTTCATTAATTCTTATGACATAGAGTAATCTCTCCCTCTTTGACAACCAATGCAAAAGACACCAACTAATGTATCCAATGAAATTATAATGTACCTGTCTGTACTGATTCATATGCAATAAGCTCTAAATATAAGCATCAACATGTTAAGTCCATTCTGTAGCTCAGTTGATGCATCACTAAACTATGTTTTAGTGAGCCTCAGTTAGGGAAATTACCCCTAGCTTTCCTCTAAGATACAAAAATGCATCCTTAGGTAGCGGTTTTGTGAATATGTCTACAATTTATTCTTTGGTATTCACATATTCCAATCTTACTTCTTTTTTCTGAACCAATTCCCTCAAGAAATGATATTTTATTTCAATATGTTTGGTCTTGGTATGCATCACAGGGCTCTTTGAAATGTTAATAGGAATGGTGTTGTCACAGTAGATAATGATAGGTTCTGTGATTTCTACCTTCATACCTGACAATTTTTTTTTGAACCATATGATGTTTGAACAATTCACTACTACAGCAACATATTCTACTTCTACTGTAGATTGAGAAATATAGTTTTGTTTCTTTCTTGTCCAGGAGACTAACCTCTTTCCAAGAAATAGTGCTCCACCACTTGTGCTCTTTCTGTCATCAACACTTCCTGCCCAATCAACATCAGTAAAAGTCTTCAAATCAAAGTTTCCTCCTTTCTTATACCATAATCCATAATCTTCAGTACCCTTAAGATATCTCAAAATCCTTTTGATATCCATCAAATGATTCTCTCTAGAATTAGCTGAAAACCTTGCAAAAATACCTACTACTAATGCAATATTAGGTCTAGTGTGAACAACATATTGAAGTTTTCCAATCATGGATCTGTATGGAGTCTAATTTACCTCCTTTAAATCATCATCCTTGGATAGCTTATGTCTAGTAGGCATAGGTTTTCCAACTAGTCTAGAGTATTCCATCCCAAATTTCTTCAGTATCTCTTTTACGTATTTAGACCGAGTAATGTAGATACCACCCTTCATCTAATAAAATTGTAATCCAACAAAGAATTTGATTTCACCAAACATAGGCATCTCAAACTCCTTGTTCATAGCTTTTGAGAATGCTCTGCATAAGTCATCATATCTAGTTAAAAATATGTCATCAACAAATATTTTTCCTAATAGTATCTTGTTCTTAGGTCCTTCTTTGATGTAAAAGCTACTATTTTCATTAGTTCTCTGAAATCCAATACTTATCAAGTAACCATGTAGTCTTTCATACCATGCTCTCGGAGCTTGCTTTAGTCCATACAATGCTTTGTGCAGTTTGCAAACCATATTCTTTTTGTTAGGTTCTATAAAACCTTCAGGTTGCTCAGTCTATACTTCCTCTTCAATAATTCCATTCAAGAATGAAAATTTTACATCCATTTGATATACCTTGAATCCTTTATGAGAAGCATATGCTAGAAGAGTTCTGACTCCTTCAAGTCTTGCAATAGGAGAAAAAGTTTCTCCATAGTCAATACCCTCTTCTTGAGCATATCCTTTACATACTAGTCTGGCTTTGTTTATGGAAACTTCACCTTTCTCATTCATCTTGTTTCTAAAAACCCACTTAGTACCAATTAAATTCTTACCTTTTGGTCTAGGTACAAGAGTCCAAGTTTTTTTCTTTTCTATCTGCTCAATCTCTTCATTCATTGCTTTAATCCAGTTCTCATCATTCAATGTATCTTTAACAGTTTTAGGTTCAATTTTACTGAGTAAACATGTACCTTTTATCTTGCTCCTTGTCATTACACCTTCTGTCTTATCTTCAATTATTTTTTTAGGTGCATGATGCCTTCTAAAATATTTAGAAAGCACAAGATCCTTCCTCCTTGATTCTGGGCTTACTCTACTATGTTCACCATGCTCAAATATTCTGTCCCGTTCTTCTATCTGAAACTCGGGTTCCACTATGTGAGACTTAGGTGTATTTAGCTGTGACTTAGATACCTCTGTCTACGACTTGGTTTCTTCAGTTTGAGATTCAGCTCCCTCTATTTTTGACTCAGTTCCCTCTATTTTTGACTCAGTTTCTTCATTTATCATCACTGGTTTCACATGTTGCAACAAGGTTTGTGCAGATGCATTTAGTGGTTGACATGATTGCTGTCGAAGCACCATTTCCTATGTCTTAGGTACAATATCAGGTTCATAATACATAAAGTTTCTATAGTCTTCAGGCTCTTTACTACTCTGTTCTTCATTTTTCTCTGCAAACTCATCAACCTTTACATGCACACTTTCCATGTCTTTATGAGTATTAAGATTTAAACTTTTATATGCTTTTCTTTTGCTGGAGTAGCCTAGGAATATACTTTCATCACTTTTTACATCAAATTTTCCATTTCTTGATTCCTTTAGGATGTAGCATCTACTTCCAAATACTTTGAAATAATGAACATCAGGTTTATAGCCATACCATAATTCAAAAGGTGTCTTCTCAGTACCTTTCTTCAATTGAACTCGCTTCAAGGTGTGAATTACAATGCTAATGGCTTCCTTCTAGTATTTGGTAGCAACATCCTTCTCAATCATCAAGGTTCTTGCACAATCCATAATGGATTTGTTCCTTCTTTTTGCTATACCATTTTGTTATGGTGTACCTGGGGTAGATACCTATCTTTTGATTCCTCTTTCATTGTAGAACTCATTGAATTCATTAGAAATGAATTCTCCTCCTCTGTCAGATCTTAAGCATTTAAGTTTCTTTCCTTTTTCTTTTTCAACTCTGGCTAGGTACCATTTGAACTTATAAAAGGCTTCAAATTTGTCTTTGAGAAACATAATAGTCATCATTCTGGAATGATCATAAAAAAATAGAATGAAGTACTTCTCACCTGTGTAACTTTTTGTTCCAATTGGTCCACATAGGTCAGTATGCACCAATTCCAAGACTTCTTCTATATTGTAGTTCTTTCTCTTGAAGCTAGTTTTTCCCATCTTCCCAATTTGACATTGTTTGTATATAGCTAGTTCAAGTTTCTTTAGAACAGGAACACCTCTTACTCTTATGTTCTTACTTATGTTGATTATGTTGTAAAAGTTCACATGACACAACCTTTTATGCCATAACCATCTTTCATCTACTTGTGCAATAAAACATGAACTTTCATTGAGATCAAGATAAAATAGATTACCTTTTGTTTGCATGCCAGTTCCAACTAGGTTTCCTCTACCATCCAGGAGCTTGGACTTACCATTCATGAATTCTACCTTGAAACCAATGTTGTTCAATTGTGCCACACTTATTAGATTATGCCTTAGTCCTTCAACCCAATAAGCATTATCACATTTGATTCCTTCAGTAAGAAAAATACAATCTTTACCTTTCACATAGAAGGGTTCATCATTCCCAAAACTAACACTCTCACCATCATAGTGTTCAAGATGTTCAAAATTGGTTTTATCACCATTCATGTGGTGAGAACAACCACTATCAATTATCTAGGTGTCATTCTTGCTAATATGAGAATATAGTGTAGTCTTTTCATTGTCTTCACTATCTGACTCATCCTTAATAGCAATGTAAACCATTTCATCTTCATCTTCATCACTATCAAAATATTTAGCAATATAAAAAGATTTCTTACCTTTGTCTTTGTAGCTTTTGTAGTCTTTCTTGCCTTTATACTTGTTGAAATTTTTCTCACCTTTGTCTTCCTTGTTCATACATTTAGCAGCAATGTGAATGACCTCATCACATGAAAATAAAATCAATGGTATTCTTCCTTTATATTGTCCTTTTCCTTTTACATCTCTCCTTGCAAGTAATGCATCAATGATTTCCAGATCCTCATCATCAAAATCATCATCACTATCACTGTCAATCTATTTTCCTTTCATCTTTCCAAGGTTTAATTTATCTTTGAATGCTGAATCAAGATTGCTAGGATTAGGAGAATAATTGTCAAAGTTATCCAACTCAAAAGATGATAAGCTTCCAATTTATCCATCTAGAGTTATACCATTACTGCATCTCATCTCTTGAATAGTTGAAACTCTAATTGCATAGATAGGAAGTAAATTTCTCAATACCTTGCTAACCATTGTTGTGTCTTCAATTACTCCAGCGGTAGCTCTAATGACACTGACACTTTTCTTGATTCTTTCACTATATTTTGTAATGTCCTCTCCTTTCATTTTCATCATATCAAATTGAACTCTAATACTTTCTTCTTTGGATCTCTTTACATTTTCATCTCCTCCATAGATATCATGCAGTTTGTTCCACATATCAAAGGGAGTAGGGAAGTCCTTGACTTCATTAAATTTGGAATAGCTGGGTGTAAAGGCTATATCAATCATCATTATGTTCTGATACTTCATTTCCACCATCTAATCCATAGACATAGGTCTCGGCAGTTCCACATACTTGAAATCCAGGAATTGAAAACCAATATCTCCAATAGTAGATAGATGTAGCCTCATCAGATCTTTCCATGCATCAAAGTTGTCCTTGTTGATCTTAGGGATCTCCCTTATGTAAGACATCTCTAATCTTTAGCTTAGGCCTTTAAACCTTCCCTGTAAGCACTTGCAAGTCTGATATAAACTGTTGGAAATGAGTTGAGTAACTGAGAGGGGAGGAGTGAATCAGTTTCCAAAAACAAAAATCCAAGTCCCTTAGATGTCTTAAACAAATCAGTCATTGTTTCAGATTAACATAGATATTTCATTGTCACTCGGTTAACATAGAAAATATTAAGATATTAACTATGATTATATTTAGTAATTAATTGCAGAAACATAAACCATAAATCAAATGAAATGTACACAAATAACACCAATATTTAACGTGGAAACCCAATATGGGAAAAACCACCAATAGCAACTAGTCACTATTTTTCACTCTTCTGAAGTGAGCCCTGTTAGGATCCAACCCTGTTAAAGGTTACAATAAAACACTGTTAGGTGTGACCTAATTAGAGGATTTAATCACCCTGCAAGGAGTGGCCTTGTGAGAGGTCTTCAAACACTTCAATATAGAAATGTCACCTTGTTAGAGGATTTATAAAAGACTATTAAGTCTACTCTGTTAAGATATTTTATCACTGTTATAATTGGTAGAGAGTAATGAAAAATTGACCTATTTTGATAAGAAACTATCCTTTTTGATGTAGATCTATGTTCTAGATTAAGTACTTGATCCTCACTGATTAGATATTATGTTGCAGTCCTCTACCTTCTGTCTTCAATCAGAATCACATCTAATTTTGCCTTCACTCTTCATATCACACTTCACAATTATCTCACACAATCTCAATTATCAATCCAAAATTGACCTTACATATATATGTTAAGCCTTGTCAATTCGACCTTGATAACCTTCCAAATAAATAATTAAACTCATGTTTTTCGACTGTATATAACTAATTATCCATAAAATATAATCCACTATTAATCGGCTGACACTAACAGTTTTGCTAGGTCAATACTAAAATCCTTCAATGCCCGACCAACACTATAATGCTTGAGTGAACTTGCTTAGAACTTCAAAACACTTTGGTTATCTTCAATGTCTGAGAGAGCTTGGTAGACACTGACTGTGCTCAGTAGGATGAGACATTTGTGTAAACATCACGATACTTGTGTAAACATCAATGACAATACACAATTGAATAATTGTCATCACTTGTGTGTGTTCTTGTGTTTCTCTTATCTTCTCAAGTGTAAAGGAAAAAATGATGGAGGTGAGTACTCATTGTCAAGATGATTTAGTGCATAATCTCCAATACCATATATGTGAAGCCTCATTCTTCTTTTTTGTGTATAAAAGTTATTCCTATTCAACTTCGGTGCTTCCCTCTTATACATCTTTGGATCTTTAACTCAAGCACCTTTAAACTTATCTTCTTAGAGAACTAGCTCTGATACCAATTGTTGGTTTACTCTATTAATGATGGTTTATTGAGAGGGGGTGACTCATAAAATATTGTAACTTAACACTTTAAAACTAAACCTCTGATTCAACTCGGTGATTCAAATAAATACAACAACTGAAACTTGTAAAAACTTCACAAAATTGATAAACAACATATCATATAAGCAATAATTAACATTCACAGTTATCAAGCATCACATGTAACACCAAATTTAACAAGGAAACCCAATTTGGGGAAAACCCCACGGAAATTTTTACCCATAAAAAAGAAATACTCTTCTGAAGCATGCTCAGTTAAGAGCCAATCCTATTAAAGATTACAACGTACATTTGTTAGATGTGAACCTGTTAGGGGATTTACCTTAGACCTGTTAAGACCTTCACCCTATTAGGAGTGGCCTAGTTAGAGGGCTTAAACATTCATCCTAGAATGTTACCTTTCTTAAGGATTTAAAAATGGACTTGTTAGGTCCACTCGGTTAAGAGATTTTCTGTTACAAATATTAGTAAGATATAGTGTACTAATTTGACATGTGATTCTGCAACTATCCTTTTCTTGACCAGATCACTTTTTCTCTCTCTAAAACTTACTGACACCAACAACTCATATGTCTCTCCTCTAGACTGGTTCTCCAACTCTTTCACTACTCTACTTGGTAGCTCTTCAACTATACAATTCACCAACAACTTAGTATAAACATACATACTCATCATATATAGGCCTCTATTTTGCCTCTTAATCCTATTTATTAGGTTTTCCTTCAATTGCACTCATTCATCAAATCATCTCAAATGAACTGATACAATGTATTTGCAAACTCGGTTAGGTGGTTAACCTTGCCTCGTGACTTGCACTTTTCTTGGAACTCACAACTTTCTTTTTTCTGCACTTAATCTACATCTTAGATTTTGAACTTGACTTTTCATGACCATAGATCTTGTAACAAAATTTTCCTTTGTCCTTAGCATCTTCTTGATCTCTGTGCCTTTGCACTAATTTGTTTTTCTCCTTGAGTCCAATCTTTGTTCAAACTCTGTTTCATGCTCGGTGACTTCGGTGAATATCTTTAGTCGGTGTCTAAATTCTCTCAGTTACCAACCTTTCTTGGTATCTGACCTTTCTCGGTTTCCAGCTTCTCTTAGTGAGTGTCTTTTCTTTTCTCAACTTACTAACACTTCACTGCTCAGTAACTAGGTCATTCTCTTTACCGACTTGTGACTTCTATGGTTTACCGACTTAACAACATCAAATGTTAAGTAAAAATAATTATACCAATAGTTCCTCATCATTGTCTGATATTTATTATATTCCTAATTAAGTTCCTCTCTGATTGATATGGAAACTTAATATAAACTAGAAATCAATTGCTTGACATCAATGACAAACTAACAATTGATCTAACCATTCTACTTGCTTGTATTCTTCTGAACTCAGTCTTCATCACCATTACCATCATTTGGTTAACAATTTATTCATGTTGGATTTCCAGGGAGTCTATAGTTGGTTTGAGGTCTCTTTTAGCCAAAGTGATTTTACATGGAGGAAAAATAGTTATTTACAACATTCTTATTTTTGAATAAATTATGATTTTTCTCCAAATTTTTATTGGATAAAATCAATTTCTTCTTGGTGTGTTCGATTTGTGCATCCGATCCTTGTAGATAGCGTCTCATTGAACCTGCATTGCAATTTTCAAACTTCTTGTGGAGTTTTTCATGTTTTCATGGTGATTTCAATGTCACGAGGTCTTAATTGAAGGGCCAATACAGTATCATGTGCGTTCATATTGGGGGGTTTAAAATAGGGGAAAAAGGGGCCAATATATTGCCTAAATAGTGTAGAGGGGGTTTTCTTGGGGTGGGAGGTCGGGGTTTATATAAGAAAATAGGTGGGGGGTATTGGAGGGGTATTAGATGGACATGACGAAAAATGAGGTTGGGGAAATATTTTTTGAAAATAGAGGGATTCTTTAGTATGTCATGAATGCACACGCTATGATTCAGGTTCACTAAGTGAAGCCTCCGTGTTGAATGTATTCTCTCATTTCCAAGTTTTCTCCACTGTGTGTGAGGTAGGGCATCTCATCATTTTTTATTTACTCTGTTTAATCAAATGAGATTGGTTGGATTAGTTGAGTGGGTTGAGAATTAGTATTCCCCAATGATATTACTTGATTTTAATACCTGGATGAGTTTAATGAGTGTCTATACATTTTTCCATTTTGTGATTTAGAGTTTGAGAAGTGTTATGCTGCCCAAATTTTTGTGTGCTCGAATTTATGATTTTATTATAAAAATGTGATTCTGGATGCCTAAGGGAAAATTAGTTTTAATTTTATCACTTTATTTGATGTTTTATTTTTTGGCATTTTGGAGTTCACCTTGTTTTGTGTTCCATCTAGAACTTGTATGTCACCATGTTGGGCGTGTTTGATCTATTGGATAGTGTAGTACTCCAAATTTTTAATAGGATTATGGAAACATAACGACTTGAGTAAATTTTGGATTATATATATAGCCATCCAAATCTACCTGTTCTATTATAAAATGTCATTTTTCACACTTTCAAGTGTATCAAAGATATAATTTCAAGTGTGTCTCAAAGATGTTGAGCACCTCAAAACCCAAGGTTATAAAAAGGGATTTGTTTATTATTTTTTTACTATCATATAATTAGAAAAATATTTTACTATCTTAGAACACATATTTTGTTGAGGATATTCCCTTGTTTGTGAAGGTGTTTATCCTTGATGTAGATTTCTATCTTTCGTAAGATATCTGCATGCTAAAATCAAGTTTTAATGGACTACAATCACACATAACTATCAATTTTTTCTATTAATGTTCCAAAAAATTCCCGAGACCATATATGTTTTTGTGCAATATATTTTAGGATCAATATTGTAACAACATGTCATTAATCATAGAGAATAAGGCCTTGCTGCAAAAGGAAAAGACCTATCTTTTCCCTTTTATTCTGATCAATATGGATAAAGAGGAAAAACATTAACCATTATAATACACGACATACTAGGCGCTAATAAGATTTTAAAAACATTATCACTATATGCTTGATACACTGAAAGAAGTGTGTGGCACCACCCATAATCAAATGGAGAGGGAGGCAAATTCTATTCTATCAAATACATAACATATTGAATTCAAGAGTTAGGTATTAACACATTGTTTGAAAATAAAAATATTTAAACATGGTGAGTACATTGAAAGTGTGATGTACAAAAATCATATATGACAAGGAAAGAAATATTTCTCAACTGCATACAATGTACTTATTCAAAGTGTGCACTTTCATATGATTATAGATCCAATATCAAAAATTGAAATAGATAATATCGACTATTAGAAAAATCAATAGATTCTTTAATATGCACCCCAATTATTTTCATTTAATTTTCCTATACTATAAACTTTAAATGCACTTTGCAATAATTTATCACTTTCTTACCTTTAATTAAAAAATTCATTATTTGTTTGCTATGTATTTCAACTCAACATTACACATATTTTCAATAAATTTAAAATGGTGGCTAGGTTGGGGTTAAGGATATATTTAGAATTATATTATGGTTACGTGTACGTGTGCCTGCCCATGCACACACAGAGATAGGGTTATGGTTCACTTACCTTAGGGTTAATGTTATAGTTCAATTTTTCCTAAACCCTAGAACTCGTAACCTAAGAAAAGAGAAGGAGATGGAGAGATGGATTGAGAGAATAATCTTGTGTCCTAAACCCTAGCACTCGTAACCTTCCTCTTTAGGTAGCATAGGTGTGTGTACCCAAGGAAAGAGTAATCCTTGTTTTATGTTGCAAATTTCTATAAGCTTATGATAGGATACCACTGCATATATAAAATTGTAGGTTGGAATATATAGTATATTTTCCAACAAGCACAAGCTTAGTTATGGTTTCATTTGATGTTATATCAATTAATGATTGGGTATCACAACCTTCCTCTTTAAGTAAGAGATGCATGTGTACCTCTTAAAAAGGTATACTTCTCATTTTATGTTCTTAGAGGTTTCTAATAAGACTTCATCATGATATCTAATTGTAATTCGAGACAACATCAAATTAGTAGAAATAAGTACATCTTACCAACCACGAACTAAGTTTATTTAGGTTGGAAAACATGATGTGCAATTCAACCAAGAACTTCATATTTATAGTGAAATCATATTGAGGTGCACATACCTCTTTTTTACTTATTCAATGCTATCTCAAATGAATGGTTGGATATCACAACCTTCTTCCATGGTTAATTCATATTGTTTAGTTCATTTTGTTTTTACCCAAAAATTATAGAATTTATAGTCAATAATTTAATCTAAATAATGATATTAATAGTAATTATATTTATATATCATTCTTATAATAATTGGAATAATTATGTTGATCTAATTATACTATATAATATATTTGTATTTTTAGAATAATAGTATAATTTATAAAAAAATTAAGCTCTTCGTTATTAAGTTTGATTTCTTGTATAATAGTTTGGCTAGGCTCTAAATCCAGCTCTTACTCTATTAAAGCATGTTACCAAACCTTGGTTTCAAATCAACATTGACCACCTTCAAAACTCCCACTCCACCTCTACTAGGACAAACTTTGTCTACCTAAAGCTGGTATGTTTACTTGGGTTGCTCTCTAGAAACACATTATCATTGCTGAATGACTCAAAAATATAGGATTTGAAGGTCCATCTCGCTGCACCTTATGTGAATCCAATTATGAATCGGTAGACCATATTCTCCTTCAGTGCCCTATGCACACAAATGTTGGTTTTGGCTCCTTCAAAAACTCTATAGATTAAACTGGCATTTGCCAACAATCTCTTAGACTTTTCAAAAGTTGGCCGGTACTAAGTAAAAAATTCAACTACTCCCTGCTATGATCCATATCCCCTTCCATAATGATCTGGGAAATATGGAAGGAAAGAAACCAAAGACTTCTTCAAGATACCAAAATGTGCGAAACGGGTAAAAGCACAATAAGTTGTCACCCTTTTACAAAGGAAAATGATAACAACACCAAAACTGTAAAACTTCAAGGGCATAAAAGTCACATTTGTGTTAAGAATTTGAAGATGATGTAAATTGATAAAATGTGTCAAATAGGATGAATTTTATGTCTATAATTTTTTTTTTAAAGGGTAAAAGCACAATAATATGTCACCCTTTTATAAAGGAAAAGGCTAACAAAATCAAAGTTGTTCAACTTCAATAGTATAAAAGTGACATTTATGTTTGGAATTTGAAGATGATGTAAACTAATAAAATATTTGAAAATGGATGAATTTTATGATTAATATTTTTAATATTTTTTTTGAATAATTTTTGATATGTTTTTTTTTTAATTTTTAAAGACGATTTTTCAGTTGCAGAAACATACAGAAAATTAGGGGTCTAGTTCCCGCCAAAACATTATATGTAAATAAACATTTTTCCACATAATTCCAAAATATGTTATAGATGAAATATATAGCTAGTGCATGAAGAAATAAAAATTGGTTTGTGACCTATATTTTATCTTTTATAACAATTCAAATTCCAACTCACCTGAAATCGACAGTTTTCATCTCCCGCCATATTTTTCATAACAAATATATCCCAATAAAAAAAAGAAATATATATCCTTGAAGAGGAATCTCTCTTCTAGTGCACCATATGTTTTCCAAATTTTTTTAATATGTTTTACTATTTTTTTTTTCTTTCTACGAATCAACATCTCCTTGACTGTTAAAATACCTACTTGCAATATTTTTTAATTATAATAGACTATGTCTAATTAAAACTATAAAATCTATAAGATATATTAATGACTTTGATCTCTACAAAAGGGTATTTTTTTATTTTGTAAAAAATATCATTAAAAAGACTTAGAGTTATTGCAATGCCACTTTTCTAAAATAATTTTATTTCTATGGTAATTGGACACAAAGTGGTATAAAACATGCATTTAATAGACATTTCCAACTGGAAATGTTAAAGCACTTATCTAACTTAACTATAATGAATCTAGCTAGACCATATGTTTGACCAAAATTAATTTTTAGTTAGAAATAATAAAATTCAGCTGTGCTGATAAGTTAGCCTAAAAGGTGACAGATTATTGTGCTTTTACCCTAAAATGAACAAAAATTAATATGTTTTTCAAATTTTTTTAGGTCTATTTTATGTTTTCTAAAAAACATTGCAAATCAGAGGGTTTAGTTCCTGCCAAATCATTATAAGTAAAATATTGTTTTTTCCTCCAATTTCATAATATATTTTAGATGGCATGTATAGCTAGTGAAGAAAAAAAAGAAGTGTTTTCGATCTATATTTTTCCCGTTATAAGTATTCAAAGTCGAACTTACCTGAACTCAAGAGTTTTTATCTCTCACCACCTTTCCCCTATCAAAACTATACCAAAAACTGAATTACATATTTTTAATAAGAATCTCTTTTCTAGTATTGTATATGATTTTAAACATTTTATGAATTGATTCAACATTTTTTATATTTTCCGAATCAACGACTTCTCAAAACTTAATATACCTACATGTAGTTTTTAGCAAATTTGTTCAACGTTTTTTAATTGAAACAATATAAAATTTATATATCCATAATCATAGTTTCAAGATCTAGAAAAAGGTACTTTTAGTTTTTTGACATTTTATATTTTGAGCAAAGAATGGAAGAGAAGAAGTGCAAACTTTTGGTTTTTTGATGTTTTGGGGGGTTTGGCTGCCAACATGGCATGCCACCTAGGTAGACTCGGTTGAGTTTGACTAGTGTTGACGAGACTTTGTGACTAGCTCCGCCAACAGAGATAAGTTGTCACCACGTACCAGGGTACTAGCCAACTCCGCCTGTAGAGGTTTACTGGAGAATGAATTCTCCTAGCCTCCAAGCACCTAGTAATTGGGTCTCGACGGTGCGGGGGAGCTAAGTTGGGCAAGTGAATGTTGTTTGAGGGGATAGCTAGTTTTTACTCATCTTTTTAGAGATTTCAAAAGGGACGGGGTTTCCTAAAAGCATTTGGATTATCAAAGAAAACTCAAAAGATAGATCAAGGTTAGACATATATTTCTACCTATAGTTATGCAATATATATTCAAACATCAAACAATGCTCCAATGCAAGAAAAATACACTAAATTCCAAATACACAATGAACTAGCGATTCATATGCATTCAATAGAAAAGGGAGATAAGATCATTAAACGAAACTAAAACATAGGAGAATAGGACATAAGAGAACATACTGCATAAAATATGTTTGCTAACTTTAGAGATCAGAACAACAACAAAACATGGCCACAAGATGTTCTTCCTTCTTTCATTATCTTGAAAATGTTCCAGCATCACTGGCGAGTACATTCATGGCTCCAAGGGAGAATTCTAAGCTACTAAGAACAACTAAGCATTGAGCTACTGAGAAAAAATTAAAGTAAAATGCTATTTGCAATGAACTCAAAAATACTATGCTTCTATTACTGCTAGACTGAAAAATTATCAAGTTTGCCAACCCTTGTTATGGCATCGAAATTCTTATTTATACAAAAACTTGACCTAAAACTTGACCTAATCTACCTGTACACTTGCTAAATATAATACATTGTCCATGTTCGGTGCTACCTAAACCACTTACAATCACCCCGAGATGTACAGAGGTTTGACAAGATAGAAGAAGAACATAGAGGATAAATCTAGAAGAATTTTCCTAGAGAAGAGAGCCGAGGTACTTATGGAAGAAATTTTATTATCCCGGTAACCTAGGCTACATTCCTCATTAATGAAAATTGTGTCTCCCTATATTTGATGCGTACCAGGTAGTTAATGTGGGAGCGGTGCCTCAGGGGAATAAGAAAATGTCTGTCAGAACCATCTCTTCCTCCTGACATGTCATTATCTATATTACCTACATTCTGACCCTTATTAACTACTTGACAGTGATTGATCGGCTCTGGGGAACCTTGACGCAGATCACTATGAATGAATACAAAACTTCGACCCAGAATTTCAGAGTCTGAGAGCTTAAGCTCAAATAATAACAAATTTGCAAAACTTTGCTCTGCTGGAAAAAATCTCCGTAGACCAGAGGAATTTATTTCCTTATACCTTTTAAATACCTCCAAGATCTAGAGGATTCCTTCTTTGTCTATCTCTTTTATACAATCTTGGCACTCTTTGGCCGCCTCCAACTGATCGCTGGCATCACGGGCACCCTCTTTGAATTCTGCGGCCATCTTTACGACAACATGTGCCCGGAGCAACATCCGTGTGAGGCGTTACATTTTCCCCCCATCAAAATCTCCAGTGGACCGGAACCATGATTCCATTATCTCTTCATATTTACCAATAGAAAAATCCACTAGAGCACAGGTCTCGGTGCTAAAGGGATCAACTAACGAGACCCTTGTAACAAATGCCACATATGATTTTAAAGATTTTTGAATTGGCTGGACTTTATCCTTTAAGGCTGCTACCAGTTTCTTGCTCGTCTCTATTTTGAGACCAAGTCTGGAGTGTTGGACCCAGAGGAACTTGAAATGTTCATCCAGTAAAATTCCCATCTCTATGAAAATATCCTCCCTGATGTTCACTATTTCTTCTAGCTCACTGCTCCATTCTTCATATTTTTCTATCTCCCCGTCCAACTAGAAAATGACACCGTTCACCTGGCCCAAGATGTTGCTAACCTGGTGGACATCCGAGAGGGTAGTCATAAGAAAGTGCCTTACGACTCCTATCTATTCTGTCACCCAATCGTTGATAGCTTGTGCTTTCTTCTTCATGGTCCTCAGTGCATCAATGCCACCCAATGGGAGCGGTGTTCCAGAGGTGGAGGCCTCTAGATAAATTACAGTTAAAGGCTATGTCAATTCTATAAGAAGCCTGAGGAGATTGGAATTTTCTTCTCTTGCCTCCTTCAGTTTTAGGGCTTGTTTTTCATATCAGGCCTCAATTGCTCGACTAGCCTCTTTTAACAGGTCTAATTCTCCCTGTTTGTCTCTCCTCCGCAGAGGAACTTCTGTGATCATATATTTTGTATCCCCTACTACTGCCTCTTCTATATCTAGGGAAGGTTTCGCTACCATCATGATGGTATTTCATCCCAGACCAGTCCGAAGAGTATGGAGGGTCTAGGCCTTCTTGGGCTTCTAAGCCTCTTGGTTTTATGCCATCATTTCAGTTAGAGAGAGGGGAGCTCTCACTGCTGCTGGGGCCTTCCTTTTTCTTGACTCTACTAGCCACTGTGGTGGTGTGAGTGGTCTTACACCTAAGTCCTATATACTGAGGTTTCCTTCAAAATTATCTACTGGGACATTCTCCTCCAAGGGCACATTTTCTAGAGGGGGCGAAGGTGTCTATCCTAGATCTAGTTGTTCTGCTATGAAGACCACCTTGTTGAATGTTGGATTCTGGGGTAACGGGTCACCCAGAGTAACTAGAGGTGTTTAGAGAGTGACAAATAGGGGTACAGTTTCTCCCAATGGTCTGATTTCCCTAGCCATAGTTGACTGCTCATCCTACACCTGCCTCTCTCTTGTCCTGGTCCTTGGGACTGGTGTTTCTTCAATACTTAGTATATTTACCCATTCCTGCTCTTGCTCCCAGACTTCCTTTCCTGGGGAAACCTCCTTTTCTCATCTTTCTCCCTCTTGAGGGACATTTTCTACTTCTTGCATGACAATCTCCTCTACCGCCCTCTCCATGTCTTCCTGTAGATTTACCAAGTCATTAGTCTGGAAGATATCTTCAAAAATTTCATGGGTAGGGGAGGCCTCTGGATGATCCTCTACTTTGGGGGAGGAAGTGATAAGCTCCACAAGAATATTACCCAATGTTCTGAGGCTTGCATCTGTGCTTGGTGGAGGATTACCTACCCTTGGTTTCTTTCTCCTCATTTGTAGCGGGACCCCAATGTCCAGAATAGTTGCACTCTCATCTTCTATATTTACCACCTACCTCATAAGAGTTACAAGTGATGGTGAACCTGTAGGAAGGGCAGATCCCACCAGAGTGGCCGGGAGACCAAGAGAAAGCCGAGTGCTGATTGTTTTGCTTAGCTGTCGAGATGACTCAAGCTGGGCATAAAGTTTTTCCATGATAGGGGTGGGACCAAGGACAAGACCATGGTGTTCTCCTATGTTTTCCCCTTATCTCTGCCCTATTTGAATGTTCCAGAGGCTGAAGTGGACCTCCGTAAAATAGGACCCTTATGGCTGGTGCTTTTCCTATATACTTGTGCAAAATACTAATGATTGCGTTGCATGATGCCTTGGGTGACGTCCTCTATCGTCAAAAATTCTGGAGTGTCCCAATCCACCGAAGGGAGATACATCTAATCAATCCCTTTTAATTTGTATGATGGATCCTCCAATGGCCTTCTATCTAAAAATTCCTTTAAAAAGGCTTGAAGGTCGAGGCACTTCATCATTCCTTTTGTCATCCTTTCATACTTTCGACCCCAAATATCAAATTCATCTTGGAAATCTTCCCAAAAATCCTCCAAGTGACGCTTGTGGGGCGTTGATGCCCGGGGTAATGTTAAGTTTATTTTTCACAACGGATCAAAATTGTTCTGCACTAGATAGAATTCTTCCAGCCCCATACTTTTTAACTCATTATCGGCCTCTTTGGCTGCTGCAAGGCTGCAAGAGTAATTCCTGCAAGTGATCGGGAAAGGGATGGAGGTAAATTTTTTGACTCCATTAAATGTATGGAGCTCCAGAATTTTCCTACAATACTCCATCAAAATAATCCTATCCCTAAAATGCTTGGACAATAGGTAGGGTTTACCAGAGAATCTGGTCACCAAAATATAAGAATGCTGGTGAAATTGAATAAAATGATTTCCGTATGAACTCACCAAGGCCATAGCCTCCTTTGACAGCCAGTAATCAACATCCCAAGATGGTATCAAAATGTTGTAGTAAATGAAGGTATCATTTACTCGACAAAAATTGGGGAAGTTGGCTTCTCATTGAATTTGGAGAAAATGATCCCAAGGTGCACTCTGGCTAGGCCTAGTACCAAGGACGCTCGCTGTAAACCCCAAATTCTAGGTCTCTACTGTGCCAGTGCCCATAGAACATATGAACTCATGTAGAACTTCAATGTCTCGTTGACCTTGTTAAGCAGAAAATCTACATGATTGGCAACAATGGTTGCCCAGTCAAAATTTTTCCCGTTGGTGGTGATGCTATATTAAAAGTAATACATCTAAACTGAGAAAATCCTGGGTATGTGATTCCATGAAGACCCGACATAGAAAGACAATCCCCGCCTATATAATTTCTTTGAAATCTGTGTAGGGGATTTCCAACTTCATCTTCTTATAGTCCCTCTTTGGAGTCTTCAGCTGGTGGGTGTTGAAGTGATGCCTGGCATCCTACTATACATTATGGAACTCTTATAGTGATGTATCCTAGGAGATGACAATAGAATTAGCAAACTAGGGGATTCCCAGTCCCAAAGCCAGAGTAGCAGCGTTGAGAGATACTAGGAGTGTTGGGTAGCCCTTTAGAAGGGGAGAAGCAAGTATAATGGCTTGGATGGTGGCATTGTAATGTTTGGCCAGAGTTAGGATAAAATCTAGGGCCTGCACAAAGTAAGGGAAGTAGGTGGCTTTGATGATGTCGGAGGCGGCCATGTTCTTCACCATACTATCTCTAACAGAATGCTGAGTGAACATTGTTCTTACTATGCCCTATAATTTGGCCCATGGTTTGACCTCTGTGTCAGTGATCAGTTGTAACTTAGAATCCACCTTGGATCCCATGAGGAGACCATCCTTCAGATATTTGGATGTGAGCGGGAGCTTCTTTAGTTCTTTCTCAACCCTTGTCTTGGTGGCCGCTCTTGTTGAGGTGATTGGGAGTTCCGGACTTCCAGGTGGGGAAGCTACCTCAGGCATATTGATTGATGAAATTTTGATAGCCTGCAAGACTAGACAACTGTTAATACAAGTAATTAAATATAATAAATTTTTGAGTTCTGGAGATTTCATCACCATTTCACACCTCTCTTCAAAAAGATGTTCGCTTGCATCAAATCCTAGAAATCTAATAAACAATAGCTTTGAATTTGATAAACACCCAGGGGTCCTGGGGGTTTTGGTCCATGCGAAAAATGTGATGAAGGCCGCGGGATTACGTGGAACCTAGAGTCCAGAGAAACTAGTTGTTATTGAAGTGACCGGGTAATAAGCCGTATTGGGCTGATGTGGGTTGTCACATGGTCATGCAATAAATAGAGTAATGACATTTAAGGTGATATTTGTCTTGACATGAATGGAATGAATGCCACTTGTGATTATTTTAAATGCTCTTTCATGGGTAATTTAATCCTGTCATCAATGCCAAAGCGATGGGAGGAGAGAAAAAGGCTGTAACTTGAACATGCGAGGTGCCAAGTTCAAGTCCAACAAAAAACAGTTGGGCGAGCTTGAATTGGATTCAACAATACAAAGGGCACAGTGAGTTCGCCATAGGACGGGTTAAAATTGATGGGATGTATAGAATAAACACAAAAACTACCCTGGGAAAACACTATTTACATAGAAGGCCGAAGAACCAACCAATTTACATTAGTCATTGACCATCTACTAACAAATTTTACAATGATTTACAAAATCTTATAGAAATTTATAAAGATTTACAACTATTAACACATTACCTACATTATCTACAAATGTACAGAAACAAACAATCCATGAAAGACGAAAAACCTTCCTGCAAAGCCATCCCGCCAATGGGAGGTGACGATGAAGACTCAAACACAGAAAGCAAACAAAGAAAAATAAAACTAGAAATGAAAGAACAAAGAAAAAAGAAAAGAAAAAAGAGAGAAGGGTAGGACATACCTACTAAAAAACCAAAGGATATGGAAGGAAGGGCACGAGAGGTGCTCTACAAATGGATAGCTTCAACACACCAAAAACATGCTGAGAACCACCTAGAGAATACCTCGAAGCATGCTTAATCACTCTGAATCATTGTTAGATCTTGAAATAAATTGCACTTAGCTCTCTATGAGTTTGCACGAATCTCTCTTAATTTCTCTGAGGGTAATTTGTTCATGGTAAGTGTGACAATGATAAGTGAAGTTCAATTTATATCCCTCAGGTTAAAGCACACTATTCCCTTCTGTAAAACCTGAGAAAAAAAGGAAAACCTCTGGACTCCGCGCCTGAGGAATCTTGCGCGATCACACCCTCTAACTAAAGAGGAAGCAATGGCACAAGAATCCCAGAGTTTGGAATCCGGCTGACACAAATAAGAAAAACACTTCAAGACCAGGCCTCGGAGCAAGAAAGACCAAAAGGGAACACCAAAACGGTCGCGCGGAGGCAAATGCTGGAGAAAACAAAGAGGCCGAAAAGAAGCAAAGGAAGAACCAAAAGAAAAAAAGGGGGACCCAACATTTTGCCAATAAAATGTAGGGATGGGTATGCAGGGAATAAAAAATGGCAACTCACTGGGATGAATACCTTAGCACATTTCTGAACCATAAAATCTCTGGTTAGAAAAGCCAGTACTCATCTTTACCTGAAGCATTTCACTTGCAAGGTGCGAGGTGTCTGAGAAAATCTAACTCACCATGATTCAATCCTTCAATCTCTTTTCAATCATGAAGTGTGTGCTTTGGAATAAAATCAAGCCGATGACTTCCAGGAGGAATAGAGAGATGACACTGAGTGCATCAGACCAAAATCGCTATATCTTGCATGGTCCCTCAGATCCTAGAATTCTCTATTCTCTAGTTTTCTTTCTTTTCTTTTGAAGATGGGGAAGGTGGTACTTCTTTCACCATGAACCTTAAGATTAGCTAATGTTTATGATGGTACTTCTTTCACCTTGCCATCCATTTTAATTTGCTGAATAGGAGAGACATTCTGGACCTAAGATATTCTTTTGATTTTTGGACATGGCCAATAACTAGTACAACCGCTCTACTCTCAGGGATCATATGATTACTTGCTTCTTAGATTTTTAGTTAACTGATGTCAAGACTTTCAAGATGTGAATCCTATGAAGATTACCCATAACCCTTTACCATGCGTATAAAATAACTCAAGAGTGCAGACAAATTTTGACATGCTAACCAAAAATTCTGGATTAACCAAAATGCATAAGGCACCATTCCAGGGACTAGATGTCATGCGAAGCATACCTATCTACAAGAACGGGGAAACATGCCGAGAACCCAAAAAAGAAAGACACACAAAGAAAAATGAAACCAAAGATAGAACAAAACAAAGAAAAGAAAGAGGCCCCAAAGAACCACTGACAACTATTTATAAGGGCAACACACTCCCAAGGAGTGCCGGGAAAATTTACAGGCAGGAAAATATACATATGATACAATTCGGGGGAAACTTAACTCCCACCATCATTCAAAGTAGTGTTTGAGAAACTATCCATTGATGGGCAGTGGAATGAATTGTCAGTCATAGTGCTAAGGCGGTAAGTACTGGCCCCACAGATCTCCAAAATTAAGTAAGGTCTAAGCCAGATCCTTTGGATCTTAGTATGCTTTCCTTTCTTCTCCCAGGCCTTGTCCCACAAAAGGACTAGGTCCAAAACCCAAAAGGCTTTGTATTGGGCTCTCATGTCAAACCATCATTTGATGACTGCTTGATGATGTGAAAAATTCTCCAGTGCTGTGTCTCTTTGTTCTTCCGTTCTCACCAAGTTCAAGAGGCGAACCTCCATAATGTTATCTCGAGCGTTGAATTCCTGCATGAATTGAAAAATAGGGATTTGAGAATTTATTGGGAACACAGGACTCTGGCCATAAACCAAGTGAAAAGGAGAAGTCCCTAGGGCTACCTTGATTCTGATAGGATCCACCCAAAGGGAGAACCTAGGTTTTTGGTTCTAGTCCTGGGGGGTTTTCTCTAGCAAATGTTTGATCACTGCCAGCAGGTTTTTATTGGTGGACTCGACAACACTGTTACCTTAAGGATAGAAAAAGGCATTTAGGGTGATCTTCCTCTGATAGGTCCATTCTAATAGTTGTGTTGAAGAAAATGCTGAATCATTGTCACACACGATAGAAACAGGCATTTCGAATCTTGTGATGATGTTTTATTCCAAGAACTTGATGACTACATCCACTCTATTATTCTTGCATGGGATTGCCTCAGACCACTAGATACAATAATTAGTAGCAGTCAAAATATAATGGTGGTTGGCAAATGAGTTAGGGTTTATCTCCCTGATAAAATTGAATGCCCATTGGGTGAAGGGTCAAACTTTAAAGACCGGTTGTAAAGGCATTGTCGGGTTCCGCTCATGAGAAGCGATGGTTTGGCAGGAGTGTGAACATCTTCGAAGATGAAGGGCCAATAATATATTTCCTAGAGAATCTGATGGGCAGTGGCATCAGCTCAGCCATGCCCAATCCCACCCTGCCTATGGAATTATTCTATCATTTTAGGAGCTTGGTCTCTGTCTATGCACTAGGAAATTCATACAAAAAAGCATTCCATTTTTTAATCATAAAGTGTGCACTTTTCAATTGTAGGGTATGATGTTTGTTAGGGGGAGCCCCTCAGGCACTTTTTATTGAGCAATAGGTACACTAGATCAGTATACTATAGATCTTGAGTGATGGAATC
Source organism: Thuja plicata (assembly GCA_018584345.1). Taxonomy (NCBI): domain Eukaryota; kingdom Viridiplantae; phylum Streptophyta; class Pinopsida; order Cupressales; family Cupressaceae; genus Thuja; species Thuja plicata. The sequence goes on along the minus strand of MU224951.1, from coordinate 15,968,754 downwards.
CATGGTGTAAGTCTGGCATTCTATGTTTGGAGTGGCCTCTGTCATCACTTTACATAGTCCCTGGCCTTGGACTATCTTCATCAATTGCATCTCAAGATCATATTCCTAGAGGATGGCCATCCATTTCCCCTGCCATTCACCCAGTTCACTTTGTAGCAGTAAAGAATTTATAGCCTGGTCTATGATAATGGCATGCACTTTGCTCCAGAGAATGTATTGGCATAATTTCTTCACGGCCTGGACTAAAGCAAAGGCCTACTTTTCTAGTGGTGTGTACTAGACTTAGGTGTTCTTAAAGGGGGTGCTCATGAAAGCAATAGGTCACTCTTCCCCATCAACCTTTTGGGTTAAAACTATGGTGGTAGAGTGTGGTGAAGCAAAGGAGTAAATGTGGAACGAGAGGGAATAGTTTGGACTTGCCAAGACCGGGGCCTCCACTATCATCTGCTTGATTTGAGAAAATGCTCGCTTCGCTTTGGGGCTCCACTCAATCTTGGTATCTTTTTTATCATGTCATTGAGTTGTTTGACAATCTCAGCAAGTCCAGTAATGAACCACCAGACAAAATTTATCTTCCCAAAGAAATATCTCATTTCCTTTTTACTATTGGGCATTTACAAATTCAGTAGTGCTTCTACTCTCTCAGGGTCGATGGATATCCCTTTCTTAGAGACAATATTCCCGAGCAGTTTCCCTTCAGTGAACCTGGATATACATTTCTTGGGGTTAAGGGAGATGCCATACTGGTGACATCTCTCACAGATCTGAGTGAGGTGGGCAGGCTGATCATGCCTGTTCCACGAAAAGACTGTTAAATCATCTATGTATATGATTATGCATTTGTTAACCACACCTTCGAACGCAATGTCCATGGCCTTTTGAAATGTGGCCTTGATGTTGATTAGATCAAAAGGCATTCTCTGGTATGAAAATGTTCCCCACTTGGTAGTGAACATAATTTTCATTCTATCCTCAAATTTAATCATAACTTGGTTATACCCGGAGTACCCATCCAGAAAGGACATCATTTGGGAACCATTTCCAATTTGCAACACCTCATCCAACGATGGGAGAGGGTGATTGTCCTTCTTCGAGGCCTTGTTCAAATTATAGAAATCCACACAAAGGAGAATCTCCACACTCTTTTTATGCATAGGGAAAAGATTGGAAACCCATGTTGTATGCCAGATAGGAAAGATGATCCAGGCTGACAGTAATTTCTGAACCTCCTGATGGATCAGGGGTTCAATCAAAGGGTTTACCGACCTCTATTTTTTTCTGGAAAGGTTGAGTGTCTGGTTTTAGGGGGATGTTATGAGTCATGATAGATGTATCATAGGTTTTAAGATCTTCATAACCCCAAGAAATAACATCAATGTTTTCTTAGAGAACCATAAGAATCTTCTCCTTTTCCTCTAGGGAGCAGGAGGTACCAATGTGGACTAATTTTTCTTCATCGGCTTTACCGATGTTAAATTTTTCATATTTTCCTCCCTTAGAGGAGGATGAGATATTGTCTTAGCCTTGGGGGTCCAAATCAAAGATTCATTCTAGAGTGACCATCCCCTTAGGGATGGTGTTGGTGGGTAGGTCGATGATCCTGTCATATTCTTCCCCCTGCCCGATATTGTCATGATAAATTTCTTCCATGATCTGATCATCAAAGAAGCCAACATTTTCCATGAAGGCCAAGATGTGTTGGTCATCCTCAAAAACTTGAAAGTGGGTGATATTGTCTAGGATGGACAGGGTGGGGACCATTTCAACTGAGAATCTTTAGAGTCAGGAACTAGCCATCGGCTCGAGGGTACTCATAGAAACAAAAAGGGTATCTAGAACATAGTTACATTTACTGCGAATAATTTTTATGCTGAAAGCATCAAAATATTCAATTAGGATCCATGCCTGGTTGTAGTATGTGGCAAGCCTTTTTTCTTGAAATGTGTATTGGCTCTAGATCTATTTTACAATTAGCTCTGAATCACCCACTACCCAGAGGTGGGTGAGACCTTTTCTTAATGTGAATAGGATCCCAAGGACTAAGGCCTCATACTCTGTGACATTGTTGGTGTAGTTAAAATATAGTCTGTAGGAAGCAAGGAAGGATTTTACTTGTGGGTTGATTAACTCCACTCTGGCCCCACATCCTTTTTGGACCAAGACCCGTAAAACTTCAGGATCCACAAATAATTTTTAGTTTTATGGGGCTAGGGAGGCAAAGTGGCATTTGGATTGGATTCAGGGTTGGGAAGTTTGCGAGGTGATTCCTTCAGCTCAGATGGTGTGTAGGTGAGCCTTTCCTCCAGAGAATCTTCTAGTTTGGGTTCTTGGACAAGCGACACCTTAGGTGTATCGGTGGGTGGATTACCTAGCCTAGGGAACCTGACTTTACATTCCTTCTCTTAGAGTTTGGTGATGTGGTGGGTAGCGGTAATAATGCAAGGCTCAATCTCTAGTTCAGAGTGTTTTTGATAATGTACCTGGCACCAAGTATCAGACAAGAGAGTGGCTAGAGTTTCCTTGCTACCTTGTGAATATACCTCACACTTCAGCTTTTCATCCAGATCCTGAATTCTCTGAGTGATCACAGGATCCTCGCCGAGGATGAAATCAAAGGTCAGGATCTCCCATGTTTGGTATCCCCAAGGGAGGTTTCAAAGAAAATGATCTCATTCACCTTCCTGACTTTGGTGAGGGTTTGTTTCATTCTAGGCTCACTCTCTACCCGAATTTGAATTGATTTCCCCTTCTAGGGGAGCCACAAGTGGGAGAAGTCCATCGAGAAATACCCGTTGAGGGCCTTTGACCAATTTTGACTTAATAATATCCCATAGGTTTCAAGGATGTCAACCACTTGGATGTTAATGGTGCTATATATCCAGGGATCTTGGATGAGCTGAATCTGGACGTTCTTCAGCTCACCAACAATTTTCATAGCAGTTTTGTCCAATTGGACTACTGCACCCTTGGATGGTGTGGGAGTGAGTCCAAGCTTCTAGCAGATGGATAAGGGCATAAATTTACCAAAAGCACTAGAATCCACTAGGAAATTATATAAGTTCTTCCCTTGGATGTTCAAACCTAGTAGGAAGGGATGATCCTCTGTATTTCCTCAGAAAATTGCTGTGTTGGCATCGTCAAAAGTGACAATCTTCGGTGGGCGACTAACGACTTCCAGGTTCCTTAAGAGCTATAGAAGGGACTTCTTCTACTTGGGACATTTAAGTAAAACCTCCATCAAGGTCATGGAGGTGGTGGTGTTTTCTAATGCCTTGCTAATATCAAACCGCCCCTTTGGATGAAGTTGACTCCCCCCGGCTGGATCCCTGTCATGGTTAGGGCCAAGTCTTTTTAGTGGGAGGGAATGATCGTTCGTGTTGAAGTCCTAGGGGGTGGTATTCTTGGGAGGCATTGACACATAGGATGGCCCTTTGCAAAACTAACTCTGAGTGTTGTATGGAGTCTGTGGGTTCATGTAGGCGTTGGCCTCAAAGGCCGGAATAGATTTGTCAAAGAACCCCTGCAAATTGGGTTCTTCTTCATCCTCTTTGTCTGTCCCAAAGAAGATGGTCTCACATGTGAAAGCAGTGTGAGGAGGCTTTGTTGGGGAGGATTCTGGGGGATTAGGGTCAACAGGTTGTTGTTTGTCTGATTGGGAGATCATGATGATCTTCTCTAGTGTGGCACAGTTCACCTCAGAATGCGAGTTAGTGTCGTGCAATCTACATCACGTGGTCAGGGGTGGAATTCTCCAAGCTACGTAGAATGACTAGGTCTAGCACCACCCTGAGTGGTATTTTGATTTGGAGGAGGACCTCTAGTGTTCATGTTATTGTTCCATTGACTTAGAGGAGGACCTCTGAAATTGGCATTCCATTGGCCAAAGAAAACATTCCCTCTCTGAGAATTGGGATTGTGGGGCACGGAAGGCCCCACCTTCAGATGTCCCATGTTCATTGTCAAGGAGGACATGAATTGCTGAAGGGATTTGACCTCGATAGATAGCTGGGTAGTGGTGTCACAGTGTGACAACTGAGGTGGTGGATAACTTGAGAAAGTAGCAATAGCTCCAAGAGTCGAGGATGACAATCCTTCACCCACAGATGATTGGAAGAAAGGTACTCTGGGGGATTGTGTCAAAGGTTCTTGCATTTTCTGCGGCTGGTTCTAGGGAATGTATTCCAGACCTTGAATTGTCTGGGCTTGAGATGGGTAAACGTATCGGGCCTATTAGTCTATCGATGGTGGGCCGATGGCCATTGTTGGGGCACTCATTGCCAGATTGAGGTTGTATCCTCCAGCATAAGGAGTTTCATCGAGCAACATATTGAAGGGTAAGATTTGTCCAATCCCACTGGGAGCCTTGCTCAATTTGCGAGACCACTCTAGGGTTAAGTTGTAAACTTTTGCCAGAGTATCCCTGTCATTAGCAATGGCAGTTCTCCAGAGGAGAGTAGCAACAATGGGGTCCATGGCGTTCAGGTATGTCTAGATGGTTACATCAGTGGATGGGGTGAAAGGGCCCATCCACCACTTCAAAGCACGTTGGAACCGATGGTTGAATGTAGCGAGAGGCTTGTTCGGTTCCTTCCTGACAAAAATAAACTGGCTATGGGACCAAGCTGGGTCTACGTGAACGGGGAAGGCTGCCAGAAAAGTATCTTCCATATCCTGCCAATTATTAATGGAGTTGGCAGGCAAGTTTAGGTACTAGTTCAGCTCATTCTATCCTAAAGACAAAGGAAACATCTAGGTTATAACATCTTGATGTTGTATTCCAGTGTCTATTCATGACATCTTTATAGGCTTGAAGATGTTCTTCTGCAGTTTGGAGGCCTAGATGCTCGTATTTGTGGTAGATCTTCTCCGGATGTGGAGGAAGATCATTGGTAGCATTGAAGAACTACCCCATTGGGGACTTGGTGTTGTTGAAGTAGGTACCCATCGGGGATGTTTGATTTTGGCTTTGGCGAACTTGAGTCCCTGAGATTATCTGAGGGATTTGGGTATTCTGGTGTGTGGTAGATCCCCAAGGAAAATTGTCTAGATATCTTATTTGTTGAGTCCTTTTATTTTGGATGGGAGGTCTGAGTTCTATAAACTCTTTAGGATTTGGGGTTGATTGGAGGATTCTTTCAAAGCGTAGGGGTGAAAACAACCCTAACCCACGAAAATCTTGGTTCCTAAAACTACTACTTGGGAGTCCTTGGGCAGTGTAAAATCAAAATCTTTTGAGGGAGAAGAGCTCATGCCCTCCTTCTAGTGCCAGTTTCTGACTTTGTGACTGGTTCTGCCAACAGAGGTCTATTGTTATTGGGTATCAAAGTACCGACCAACTCCACCTTTAGAGGTTTACCAGAGAATGAATTTTCCTAGCCTCCAAGGAACTGGTAGTCGGGTCTCAATGGTGCGGGGGAGCTAAGTTGGGAAGGTGACTATTGTTTGAGGGGATAGCTAGTTTTTACTCATCTTTTTGAGGATTTCAAAAGGGATGAGGTTTCATGCAAGCATTTGGATTATCAAAGATAAATCAAAAGATAGATCAAGGTTAGATGTATATTTCTACCTATAGTTATGCAATATATATTCAAACATCAAACAATGCTCCAATACAAGAAGTCTACACGAAATACCAAATACACAATGAACTAGCGATTCATATGCATTCAATAGAAAAGGAACATAAGATCATTAATCTAAACTAAAAAATAGGAGCAAAGGACATAAGAGAACATACTGCACAAAATATGTTTGCTAACTTTAGAGATCAGAACAACAACAACACATGCCCACAAGATGTTCTTCCTTCTTTCATTATCTTGAAATTTTTCAAGCATCATTGGCGAGTACATTCATGGCTCCAAGGGAGAATTCCAAGCTACTGAGAACAACTGAGCATTGAGCTGCTAAGAACAACTAAAAGTAAAATGCTATTTGCAATGAGCTCAAAAATACTATGCTTCTATTACTACTAGATTGCAAAATCATCAATTTCCCTGACCCTTGTTATGGCGTCGAACTTCTTATTTTTACACAAAATTGACCTAAAACTTGACCTAATCTACCTGTACACTTGCTAAATATAATACATTATCTATGGCCGGTACTACCTACACCACTTACAATCACCTCGAGATGTACAAAGGTCTGACAAGACAGAAGAAGATAGATGAAAAATCTAGAAGAATCAACCTAGAGAAGAGAGTCGAGGTATTATGGAAGAAATTTTCTTATCCTGGTAACCAAGGCTACTTGCCTCATTAATGCAAATTACAGCTCCATATCTTCGATGCGCACCAGGTAGTTAGTGTGGGAGCGATGCCTCAAGGGAATAAGAAGACGTCTATCAAAACCATCTCTTCTTCCTAACATGTCATTATCTGGATTACCTACATTTTGACCCTTACTAACTACTTGACAATGATTAGTCAGCTCTAGGGAACCTTGACACAGATCACTATGAATGAGTACAAAAATTGGATCTAGAATTCTAGAGTTTGGGAGCTTACGCTCAAAGAATAACAAATTTGCAAAAATTTTCCCTGCTGGCGAAAAGCTTCAGAGACCAAAGGAATTTATTGCCTTATACTCATTTGAATGCCTCCAAGATTTGGAGGATTCTTTCTTCATCTATATTGTTTATACAACCTTGGCACTCTTTGGCCGCCTCCAACTGATCGCCAGCATCCTAGGCACCCTCTTTGAATTCCGTAGCCATCTTTGCGGCATCATGTGCCCAGAGAAACATCTGGGTGAGGCATAATATTTTCCCCCCATCAAAATATTCGATGGACTAGAACCATGATTCCATTATCTCATCAAATTTAACAATAGCAAAATCCATTGGAGCATAGGTCTCGGTGCTAAAGGGTTTGATTTTCAAAATCCTTGTAACAAATGCCGCATATGAATTTAAAGATTTCTGAATTGTCGAGATTTTATCCTTCAAGGCTGCTACCAGTTTCTTTCTCATCTCTATTTTGAGACTAAGTGTGGAGTGTTGGACCCGAAGGAACCCGAAATGTTCATCCCCTAAAATTTGTGTCTTTGTGACAATATCTTGCCCGATGTTCATTATTTCTTCCAGCTCACCACTCCATTCTTCATATTTTTCTATCTCCCCTTCCCACTGGGAAATGATTCCCTTCACCTAGCCAAAGATGTTGCTGGCTAGGTGGACATCTGGGAGTGTAGCCGTCTAGAAGTGCCTTACAGGTCCTATATATTCTGTCATGCAATCATTGACAGCTTACGCTTTCTTCTTCATGGTCCTTAGTGCGTCAATGTCACCCTATGGGAGTGGTGTTCCGGAGGTGGAGGCCTCCAGAGGAATTGAAGTTAAAGGCTACGTCAATTCTGTAAGAAGGCCGAGGAGATTGGCATTTTCTTCTCTTGCCTCCTTAAGTTTTTGGGCTTGTTTGTCATATCGGGCCTCAATTTCCTGCCTAGCCTCTTTTAGCAGGTTTAATTCTCCCTATTTGTCTCTCCTCCCCAGAGGAAATTCTGTGATCATATATTATGTAGCCCCTACTGCTTCCTCTTCTACATCTATGGGAGGTGTTGCTACCATCATGACGGTATTTCCTCCCGGACTGGTCTGAATGTTATGTAGGGTCCAGGCCTTCTTAGGCTTCTGAGCCTCTTGGTTTTGTGCCATCATTTCGGCTAGAGAGAGGGGATCTCTCACTGCTACTGGGGCTTTCCTTTTTCTTGACTCTACTAGCCACTATGGTGGTGGGAGTGGTCTTACAGCTAAATCCTAGATAGTGGGTTTTCCTTTGAAAATATTTGTTGGGACATTCTCCTCCGAGGGCACATTTTCTGGAGGGGCGAAGGTGTCTGGCCTGGATTTGACTGTTGTGCTGCGAAGACCACCTTGCCAAATTTTAGATTCTAGGGTAATGGGTCACCCAAAGTAACTAGAGGCATTTTGAGAGTGATAACTGGGGGTACAGTTACTCCTGAAGGTTTGATTTCCCCAGCTATAGTCGACTACTCATCCTGCACCTGCCTCTCTCTTGTCCCAATCTCTGGGACCGGTGTTTCTTCAATACTTGGTATATTTACCCATTCCTGCTCTTGCTCCTGGACTTCATTTTCTAGGGAAACCTCCTTTGCTTGTCTTTATCCCTCTCTGGGGACATTTTCTACTTATTGCGCAGAAATATCCTCTGCTTCCCTCTCCACATCTTCCTATAGATTTACCAAGTCATCAGTCTGGAAGATATCATCAAAACTGTCATGGAGAGGGGAGGCCTCTGGATGATCCTCTACTTTGGGGGAGGAAGGGATAAGATCCACAAGAATATTGCCTGATGTTTCAGGGCTTGCATCTGTGCTTTGTGGAGGATTATCTACCCTTGGTTTCTTTCTCATTGTTTGTAGCGGGACCCCGACATCCAGAATAGCTACACTCTCATCTTCTATATTTACCGCCTGACTCATAAGTGTTGCAAGTGATAATGAGACTGTAGGAAGAGTAGATCCCACTAGAGTGGCTAGGAGACCAAGAGAAATCTAGGTGCTGATTGTTTCGCTCAACTATTGGGATGAATCAAGCTGGGTGTGAAGTTGTTCCATGTTAGGGGGTGGAACCAACGATGGGACCAAGGTGTTCTCATTTTTTTTCCCCTTATCTCTTCCCTGTATGGATGTTCTGGAGGTCGAAGTGGACCCCTGCAAAATTGGACCCTCTATTGTCAAAAATTTTGGGGTGTACAAATCCATCGAAGGGAGATCCATCTTATCAATCCCCTGTAATTTGTATGATGGGTCTTCCAAGGTCCCACTATCTAAAAAGTCCTTTGGAAAGGTTCAAAGGCTGAGGTGCTTCATCATTTCTTTTGTCATCCTTTCATACTTTCAACCCCAGACATTGAAGTCATCTTGGAAATCTTCCCAAAAATCCTCTAGGTGAGGCTTGTGGGGTGCTGACACCTAGGGTAATGCTGTGTTTATTTGTTGAGAAGATCAAAATTGTTCCACGCTAGATAGAATTCTTCCAGCCCCAGACTTTTTAACTCATTATCAGCCTCTTTCGCTGCTGCAAGGCTACAAGAGTAATTCCTGCAAGTGATTAGGAAAGGGATGGAGGTAAATTTCTTGACTCCATAAAATGTATGGAGCTCCATAATTTTCCTGTAATACTCCATCAAAATAATCCTATCCCTACAATGCTTGGGCAACAAGTAGGGTTTTCCAGAGAATCCAGTCACCCAAATATAAGAATGCTAGTGAAATTGAATAAAATAATTTCCATATGAACTCACCAAGGCCATAGCCTCCTTTGACAGCTAGTAACCAACATCCTAAGATGGTATCACAATGTTGTATTAAATGAAGGTATCATTTACTCAAAAAAAATTGGGGAAGTTGGCTTCCCATTGAATTTGGGGAAAATGATCCCAAGGCGCACTCTTGTCAGACCCGGTTCTAAGGATGCCCACTATAACTAAACCTTGAATTCCAAGTCTCTATTGTACCAGTGCCCATAAAACATATGAATTCATGTAGAACTTCAATGTCTCATTGACCTTGTTCAGCTAAAAATCTACATGATTGGAAACAATGGTTTTCCAGTAAAAATTCTCCCCATTGGTGGTGATGCTATATAAAAAGTAATACATCCAGGCTGAGAAATCCTGGGCATGTGATTCCCTGAAGACCCAGTATAGAAAGATGATCCCCACCTGTATGCTTTCTTTGAAATCTATACAGGGGATCTCCAACTTCATCTTCTTATATTCCCTCCTCGAAGTCTTCAACTAGTGGGTGTTAAGGTGCTACCTGGCAGCCTTCTGTACATTATTGAACTCTTTTAACGATGTGGCCTGGGATATGACAATAGAATTAGCAAATTAGGGGATTCCCAGTCCTAAAGCTAGAGTAGCAGCGTCGAGAGATACTAGGGGTGTTGGGTAGCCCTTTGGAAGGGGAGAAACAAGTATAATGACCTAGATGGTGGTGTTGTAATGTTTGGCCAGAGTTAGGATCAACTCCAGGGCCTGCACTTGTTTCTATCTTTAAATCTGATTTTGTTGTGCTAGTCCAAGTGACTTGTTAATTTTATCATATTTGTCTGCGCTGTCCTTATCCTGAGTTGTGAGAGAAGGTTCATTAACCTTAACTCAAGATCAGAGTCATTGCTTCTCCTTTTTAGTTGGACTTTATCTCCTTTGTCCTTTGGTATTGGACTTAATCAACACTTTAGATATCACTTCAGCACCTGATAGTCAATCAATCGATTCATCACACCTCCTCTTCAATCTTCTATGCAAGCGCATCAAGACAATATTACAATGTATAAAAGCAAATGGGCTAAACCTTATGGTCCTAATAATGTGCAAGAAGAGATCCGTATAGCAGCTCTATCAAAACAACTTCAAACTATGCAATATGAAATCCAAGAATTAAAGGGGGAAAATGATACACAATCCAACAAATCCTCATCAAGCTCAATCTATCCTTTTCTATTTGATCATTATCAAGTGAGTGGATCCAAAGCCCTAAAAGCTACTGAAAACACTATGAAGCCTTCCCCCAAAGGGATTAGTAACATCATGAAAGAAAAACCTTGGGTTAAATGCATGAGAGACTTCACTCCTTTGGGGCAATCTTATGAATCTGCATTAGAAGAACTTCTTGATAATGATCTCATCACATTACCTCAAGCCACATCATGTGGATGAAGATTTTTGAGTAACTATTGTGCATATCATCAACATAATGAGCATAAAACTTCATCTTGCATGGAGCTGAAACATAAAATCCAAGATCTCATAGATGATGGCATAATCAAAATTGAAAATCCTAATTATTCATCTAATCTCGAGCATGATCAATATCAAGAACCCATGTCTAGAAATGGTTCAAAAATCACATCTACTTCTTCCACCATTTCTCCATCTCCTAAAGCTTCACGATCTCCATCAAGAACTAAACCTAATGACGACTACGTCTACCCTCACGGACTACCTCTAACAAAGATCCAAGCTAATCAACATACATTTGTAAGTCTTTCTCAGGCTTCAAAGATCATTGACACAAAGATTCCATGTGCTTCAATGCTTATCATTCCTATTACAAATGATTGTCAATCAGCGTGTCAAGAATCCCATATGCAGATCAAAACTCCTACCTTGTCCTTAGAAGTGGCTCCATGTCAAGAGGAAAATCTAAAGTGTGAAGAAAAAAATGTCAGTAATGATCAAGATCAGGATACCATCCATCCTTATCCAATAGTTGACCAAAGTCACATATGTCAAGAGTCCCATGATGATTCTATCATCCCCTTCCATTTCTTCCAAGAAGATATCCATCCATCTCCCAAGCAAGATCAAGATATCCTTTTTGGCATCTCTAATGGGCCTATTGAAAATCAAGAGAAAGGTACCCTTTGTACACCATCTAAAAATCTTTGTCAAGATTAGAGAATCCAATCATCTCCTTGTCATGCTCCTCCATATCCACCTCAAGAAAACATAGTTCCTCTAGATCCCTTGTAGAAAAATAAATCCTCTCAAGCTTCAATCACTCCTATGAATCCTACTCATGCACCTATTGATATAAAGGTGAATTCAAAAGAGAAGAGCCTTGGTCATGCATCTGACTCTAAAGATGTTGATATCCCTTCCACACCTTATATCCCTCTATTCAAATGTAAGCATCACCCTTCTCCATCCTCCAAATCCATCCTGGGTCCCTATATCCTAAAGATGAAACCATCAAACCTTCCATCTATATTGGGTCCTTATATCCCTCCATCTACTTACCCTATCACCTATCAAGATCAACAAAGACATACATCCTTGAAATATCCTTATCAACTCATCCATATGAACCAGTCATATCAACCCTATTCATCCACAATTCCCAAGACTTTTGGAAGTAATTTGGATGTGCAACAAAAAAATCAGAAATACAAGAATCCACATACAGATGAAAATCACTATGTCCCATCTAATCAACATGTGACTACAAAGTAAAAAGAAATACTTGAGAGACCAAAAGGGTCCACTAAGAAAAGATTAAAATCAAAGAAAATATGGGTTCCTAAATCCATCATGGAAGAATTATGTTCTCAGTCCAAGCAACGAATACAATCAAAGAAAATATGGGTTCCTAAATCAATCATGGAAGAATTGCGTTCTAAGTCCAAGCAAAGAATAATATCAAAGAAAATATGGGTTCCTAAATCCATCATGGATGAATTGTGTTCTAAGTCATCCAAAAGCAATGAAATATCAAAAGCTATGTGGATTCTGAAGTCTCTTCCAAAGGACTTGGATACAAAAATAAAATCAAAATCTATGTGGATCCCCAAGTCTCTCTTAAAAGGCTTGAACAAAAAGGAAAAGTCAGAGTTGGCATCCAATCTTCCAAAGACTTCCACTTTATCTCCATCTAAACATCTCCCATCTTCGAACTCTATTTTTGGTCCTCCTGTTCCAAAATCTATTACCTTGAATACTTCATCCATCTTGGGTCCTCGCATACCAAGATCCATTTACACTCATCAATCAAAGTATCAAGCTATTCCATTCACTTTTTCTCCATTTGTCCACTACCCTTCAAGGGGTGTGTCAATGTTGATCTTATCACCATACCCTATCCAATATCCTACACCTACCTCTTATCCATCCATCTCATATCCTTCCATCCCTCTTATCCAATCCATCACATAAATCCTTGGCTACCATCTCCCTTATCCTCCATATCATTTTTCTCTACCATCAGCCTATCAACATCCTTGAGCATACGTTCAGCGGCCTTGGGCTATCATAGCATATATTTTGAAGGATCACTATCTAAAGAGAAAGAAGCTTAAGTTCCTCCATAAAATCAAAAGTACAAAAAAAGAAAAAAAGTGCCTTGGTGAAAACCTGGTAAATAGACACCTTGGTAGCAAAAGTAAAGATAAATCAATCCATCCTATGGTGAAAGCCACTTCTTGTGTCACCTTGGATAAGTACCATGATGAAAACCTAGCAAACAGGCATCGTGCGTAATTCCTCCTACTAGCACTCTTCACTTGGGGGCAAGTTCCTTCCATGTCATCCCATCCATCATATCTTACATCCATCTAGCTCGTGAGCATTTGTGTTCCTTCTGGTGATCTTGACAAGGTAGAACATATCCAGGAGCACACATGTATCTTGACGTACATTATCCTTTTCATCAGCCTATTCACTTGCTCTCATCCATGGCACCCTATCATGATCTTGCTTATCCCAAGCCTATCCTTCCTATCTTTGAGCATTCCTTCCATAATGTTCAATTATAACCTCCATCACCCCTTATCTTGATTGTGCTATCATAGCTATATCCTATCCTATCCCATTGACCCCTTAGTCTTGATCAAAATTGAAAAAATTGTTTCTCAAAAGTCTCTTGACATGTCCATTCTTTCGGACTCCATGCTTTTCATGACATCAGGTCATTGTCCTATATGCTATCCAGCATTGCTCCATGAGCCTACATTGCGATATTCATTTTTCCCTAGCTTGGGTAATCTCGAGGAGAATTTTTTCGAGGGTCACCTTCACCCTCGTCATCCATCATTGTCTATTCACCTCATCCATCAGCTTTCTAATCCATCTGTAATGATCTCTACTTTGCTAGACATTGGTGGAAAACCAATGTGATCTTGCTTGAGAATGGTTAATCTCTGAAAAAATCTAAAAATTGGAAAAAGTCCTGAAAAATGATCATCTTGGTGAAAACCTAGCAATGGGCGCCTTGATGCATCAATTAAAAAAAAAAATACAAACAAAAAAAAAAATTGAAAAATTGAAAAAAAGGATGGCGACACATACATGTTTACCAGGTTTTCAATGATCACATCATCAAGAAAGACCCTATCACTTGGGGCATCTCAGCTTCATCACATCACATCAAGTTGAGATTATCATAATCAAAAGCAACCTAATCAATTGTCTTATACAGTGATGGATACACTCGAAACTAGACAGATCGGTCTTAGACGAGCTATTCATTATTGAAACCAGACACATTTATCAAATTGGCTTCATTGATTTAAATCAAGTCAATTTATGCTAGTAATATCTCTTCCCTGCAGGTGAAAACCTGGTAAACAGGCGCCTCTTATACTCAGTGCTCCATCTATCAATGCTCAATCTTGGCATCAATACTTTGCTTCAGTTTGTACATATCTTTCAGTCACTTTCGTGACACTCTGGTTATTCTGAGAACCCTCCTGGCTTGAAACTGATCCAGAGTCATAACCTGGGGGTAATCAAACCAGATTTGTCCTTGCAGTATGAGTCAAGTCAGTTATCTATGTTTGCTACTAGGGGCATGGGTCCCCAATTTGATCACATCTTTGGTTTACACCAGAGTTAATAATATTGTCATTTCTGAAGGACAACTCGCTACTGACACAAGCAGGTGTTTCTCAACACCACAATCAACATTGTTTCTTAACACTATCTTTGGATACATCTGTGTTTCTTTTCACACATTAGATATCGCAAATGTAAATGATAGATCGATAGCAATCAAACACAAAGCACTCACAAGCACAACGGTGTTTCTCAACACCCTATACCTATACACATCCGAAAACTTTGAAACTGGCTGAAGTATGCTGAAGTTTTATTGGTATGGTGTTTGTTCTCATTAATTTCGCCAATCTTTTCCTTGTCTATTGCTTGTTGGTGTGGTCCTGATGATCCAACAACATCAAATAAACTGGGTGTATGTGGTAAGAGCTCCTGCATTAAGGTGGAAAAGCCTCACATCCCTCGATTCTATTTATTTGTATGCCAAGGTGAGGTAGGAACTATCTCCTTGACTATTATTTCTTTGTTTGTTTACGCAAGATTGCACTCATGGTTATCTTGGATTTGAGTTCCTTGATACTGGTGTACTCTCGCAACATCTCCTAGAAAGAATGTTTAGGTCATCTCGGCTGTTATGCCTCGATGCTTATGCTCGTTTCCCATATCTTATCCGATGAAAGTCATATTCATATTGTTATGGTCGTAGTGGCACTAGTAAGGATTGTATTGACTCTGATGTTCCAAAAATGCTCAATGATGAAAATTTTCAATGCTAAAGCTCAGTGACTACACCTTAGGTTGCATTCATGTTAGTCTTGCATCTGCATCTGCATCTGCATAGTGTTGAATTCAGCATAATAACTTTATCTCTATCCAATATGAAGGATCTAAGATTCTAATCGATCAATCTTCTCATCATCAAGTTGTCATGACACCCCTTGCTAAATCCACTATCCTGATTCTATTTTCAGGATCAAAATCGAAATCTAAATTTGATCACTTGCACAACCAATATAAATCTCTCATGCTTTTCTTCTAAATCAATCCATGTATCTTACTTTTGGTCAATCTTGGTCAAATCAGACCTCTCATCAAGTACATATTTTGTCCTAACCATGTGGGACCTCTTTCTAATCATATCAGTTTCTTCCTAAATTTTCTAAATCAATCAAATTTATTCTCATCACTAGGGCACCTAGCCATATTTCAATTTCACTCCTGAGGGGGCAGGATTAGGACATCAACATTCCATTGATCACATCCTCAGTCAAAACCCCATCACTTGGGGCATCTGAGCTTCATCACATCAAATCAATGTGAGATCATCTTAAATTAAAGACAACCTAATCAATGGTCTTATACAGTGGTGAATACATTCGAAACCAGACAAGATCGGTCTTATACGGGCTATTCATTATTGAAACCAGATACATTGACCAAATTGGCTTCATTGGTTCAAATCAAGCCAATTTTCTTGCTAATCAAATCTCTTAACGGTAATCAATTTCATCACTTCAAATCAAACTGGTTATTCATTCAAACCAATCAAAATTTTTTAAGTGTTCCTGACAAATGTTCAGTTTCATCGCTTCAAATCAAACAAAGCACTATGTTTTATATCTTTTGATCGATCTTCATCCAATCAAGCTCAAAGTCGGTCTTCTTCTTCAAAAGAATGGTTTCATCACTTCAAATCGAACTATTCAGGGTCTTCTCACTAACAATTCTTTGAATCAAAGCGCTGATCGCACATCAATTCAAAGAGGGGCAAATGTAATCACCTAAAAATGGTCACCTAAACCCTAGACCCCCAATGTCAACAGTTAATCAAGAAACCCTAATCTTGGTTATTCTAAGTCCCAAATCAAACATGCAATTCATCGAATTCAAACTAATCTGACCTAAACCCTAGGTCCTAATCAATCATCGTACTTGATTAATTAATTAATTCCTAAAATCATAATACATTGGCAAATAAACCTTATGTTAATTATTCAATTGATATTCTGACATATTAATTAAATAAAAATATAAAATTGTCAATTAAATAAAAAAGGAATTAAATTAATTATAAAAACATAAATGTGCATTCAAAATCAATTAATTTATTAAAAATGCATATGACATC
>MU224951.1:15931443-15946880 GCA_018584345.1 Thuja plicata | reverse complement strand
AAGGGGATGTCTTAAGGGGAGGTATAAAAACATACACATTAACACATAAATCTATAACAACATACATAAAAGCAATATAATAAATGAATTGAACCATCAAAATATAATTAACTAATCTATTCAATTTGTCATGTAAGTAATTGAAAATAATCTAAAAGGGGATGTCTTAAGGGGAGGTATAAAAACATACACATTAACACATAAATCTATAACAACATACATAAAAGCATTATAATAAACAAAATCAACCATCAAAATACAATTAACTAATCTATTCAATTTGTCATGTAAGTAATTTAAAATAATCTAAAAGGGATGTCTTAAGGGGATGTCTAAAGGGGAGGTATCAAATCATACACATTAACACATAAATATATAACAACATACATTAAAGCTATATATTAAATCCATTGAACCATCAAAATATACATTATAAAAGGATACACAATATACCAAGCATGCATAACTATAGAGTTCAAATTGTAGAGTTCTGTTGATAATTGTAGCATCGATCATATAAATATTCAGTTTGTAATAATAGATAAATAATGAGATATATTTATATATATAATAATAATAATTATTAATAATATATTATTATTTATATTTATTATATATTCTTATTATAAACATTATTATTACTTTAATATAATAATAATAATGATTCTCATTATTATTAATGTTATATAATAATAATGATAATAATTATCATTAATTATAATTATGATCGGATATATTATCGACTAAATAGTCGATTGAAGAGTATCGACTAAAACCATCGATTGACTAGTTACGACTAACATATTATATGTTATGCACGTAATACCAACTATTATCGGTTTGAATGCCACCGTATATCATTACGGATATGTATCGTGTTAACATGTTTAAATGAAGAGCCACGTCTAGGATAGACGTGACTCCTTGAGGAGTCACGTTTATCATAGACGTGGCCTCTCACAACTCCAAACGTTGATATATATATATACGGTAAGTTGAAAACAGAATGAACACACCGAAATTGTTAAGTGTTGTTCATCCATTGACTTCTGAATAAATAGAGATATCTCACGTTTAGATTCAGCAAGGTAAATTACATTATTTATTATAATAGTAAATTCTCATTTATAGTTAGATCTGTGTTTTGTTCAATTGCATTTACATGGTATCAGAGCCAAGTTAGGAATTATCCTAGCAATTGAACATGATAGATTCAAAATTCAATCTAGTTATAAATATCACATTTCCATGGCAAGCGCTATAAGGTTCAAAGATAGGCTTGAAGGAGGAAACAATTTCTCATCATGGAAATTCAGAATCAAAATGATTCTAAGAGAAAGAAAAGTTGAGTCCTTCATAAAAGAAGAGAAAGAAGTGCCAAAAAATGATCCAGATAAATCAAATTGGATTGAAGGAAATGAAAAGGCTATGAAGATCATAGTAGATGGTGTTAGAGACCACATAGTGCTGATTCTAACTAAATATGAAACTACCTAGCATATGTTTAAATCTCTTGAAAGAACATACGAGATAAATAATGCAAGCAGAACCCTAGCACTAAAAATGGAAATCAATCATATAAGTATGAATAAAGGAGAATCTATCAATGCATACTTTATGATAATTTCCACTCTAACAGATGAACTAATGATACTTGGATATACTATTCAGAGCAAAGAACTGACACTTATTGTTAATCTCTAAGAGCTATTGATGATTAGTGACCCACACTTAGTCATTTCATTAGGCAGTTTTAGTTGGCTATCACTGTGGCCAAGCTAAAACTAACAAGGCCGAGCAACATTGCCGAGTAGTTTTTCGGTATGCCTAGTTACATTGCCGAGCTGAGTAGAGTCAGAGATGTTAAATGCCAAGTGACAGAATAGTCAAGTGCCAAGTAGAATAGTTTTTGTATACTTGTCAGGAATGATACAAACTTCAAGGATAAGTGATCCGGCCGACTTGTATAAGATTTTTGGGCTGACTAATGTGTGCATTTAATATTCTTATACAGAGTTAGTTATGCATTTAATTGTTTTCTCTTATGCATTACTCATTGTATAAATTAATTGTAATACCATCATGTTATGGGTATTTGGATCTTGATCGTTGATCTAGATCTCACTGTCAGATCTGTATAGATATATTAGATTGCTTCAAAACCCTATTTTTTTGAGTAGCAAGTATGTATGTGCAAGAGGCAGAAGAGAAATTATAAAGTGACTACATTTTGAAGTGAAATGCACAGAGGGTTACTTTTTTCAGAAGTAGAGATCAAGCAGAGCATAACACAGTGAACAACAGAGTAAAGGTATATCAAATTATAAGATCAGAAGAGATACTGTAAAGAGGAGATCCATCATCAACATCAAAGTGCATATCAAAGGATCAATACTTGAGACTTTATAATCATTGTATCAGGTGAAAATATCTTAACATAGTGGTTTTAGCAGGCCTTTATTTATCTCTTAAAAAAGTTCTTACTTCATTGTAAGTTGAAATCCTTTAACAGGGTAGATTGTAATGATCTTAAGCTCTTAACAAGGTAGACCTTTAACAGGGTAGATTACATTTTGTAATCAAACATTTGTAACCTTAACCGGTACACTTTATTACTACAGTAGTGAAGACTTTTGTGGGTGTCATCCCCACCCTAGTTTTACCTATTTGGGTTTCTGGGTTAACAAATTATTGTGTAATGTGTTATTTATTTCATGGTGTGGATGCTATCTGAGATTACATTAGATTCATTTATGTATGAATGTGGATCAGTTTATTTTAAGTGTTTAATTTTAAGATCTGATTCACCCCCCCTCTCAGTATCTTGCTTTCCCATTATTGTATTTCCAACAATTGGTATCAGAGCTGAGTTCTAAAAAAGAGTCATAATTAGCTTAAGAATTAAGATCTTGAGATGGAGATCTACAAGATGGGTAAGGTCATTGAGAATCAAAAGATTTATATTTAGCTAGCACTCCAATAGCTTGAGACTGCAAGATAAGAATTAAAGAAGTCCTTGGCTGCAAGGAAAGATTTGGCTAAACAAATGAATGACACTCATTATCAGGAAGAGGATACCACAAATCTATTTCAAAATGGAGATTCTATTGAGAGCGATGCAGCAATAACAGATTTACTAGAAAATAATAATGCACTATGTGAAGAAGTCAAAAATTTGAAGAAAGAACAAGAAGCCCAATCAATAAGAATGTGTGAAGTTGTTGAGCAGAAAAAGAAAGCCAAAGATGACAAGGCTATGGTAGAAGAAGAAAAGAGAATGCTGACTATCAGACTTGATGAAAGAACACATGATGTACAAACAATGATAGTCAATCAAGTGGACATGGAAAATCAACTACTACTTGTGAATCAGGAGATCAACAGGAAAGACTTGGAGATTGTTAATCTTAGATCTGAGAATAGTCAATTGAAAGATGAATTGAGATCTGAGAAATAACTTAATAGCAGAGTGAATGATCTGAGTGTAGCTATGAGCTACTTTGAACAACTGGTGGAAGCATCAAGAAGACCTAAAGATTCTTCTAGATTAGGTCACACTGAACAACATACAACCACTGAAGATGGAGAATCATCTAAGACAGGTGAAAGAAGGAATGCAAAGCCGAGAAATAATAAACCTGTTTGTCACCACTGTGGGAAACCAGGTCATACAACAAACATTTGCTGAAGCAAGAATGGTAAGTCCAATTCAAAAACTAACTTTAATGGTTATTGCTTTAACTATAATAAGTTTGGACATCAAGCACATGAATGTAAGGCAAAGGCAAGCAAAACATCTAGACTCAATGACAATTGCTATAATTGTCACAAATATGGTCATAGAGCACAACATTGCAGATCTAAAGGCAAACAACAGTGGACATCAAAGGTACAAGAGAAATCACCAAGAAAAGGCAATCATTACAATTAGGATTATAATACATGGCATAGTTGTCATTACTGTGGTGAGTATGGACATGTTCTAGAAAACTGCATGAGGACACATTTTAGAGGTAAATCTAAAAGTTGGATGAATGGAAGCCTAGTTTGTCACAGTTGTCTAAAAATTGGACATACAAGGAAAGATTGCAAGACTAGATTACCTACTCCTATAGTTGAAAAAATTAGGGAACAGATGAACAAGACATGGGTTAAGAAGTCTGAACCATGCAGCAGTATAGCTAACGAAGCTGAGGTCACCCAATCCAATGGATCAGGTGATCACATCATCTCAAACTAAAGAGAAAGAGGTATGTAAGGAACTGTATTTAAAATTCTTATCTTACATCAGTTCCTAACATAAAATGTACAAAAGTCCATATTTGCATATGTTAAGATGCACCAGGACATATCTTTGAAGACAAATGCCGAGATGAGTCAATTGCACTAATAGGTGCCGAGTACTATTCATGGACACTAAAGCCAAGTTCTTTAGTAAAGTGCTAAGTTTTGTTGGCTGAGTAAATTTCATGAAGGTCAAGTGTAGTGAGCCGAGTGGGATGCAAGTTGTGTTAAAGACAAGGATAGCTGGCTTGCACTAACTCAACGAGAAGAACATTCAATGCTAACCTACCCAAACCCTTCAATGCTTATAAAGGATGAACAGTCGAAATTTCATTTTTACCTTGCGATTTTTTTAGTGGTTAACAGAGTGATTGAAGTAATTTTCAAATTGATCTTAACGGAGTTGAGCATCGAAGATTTTTTTTACCAGCATGCCGTCGGCAATCCTAAGGTGAACAGTGAATAGTGCAAATAGCTACTTGCCAAGGTACTCTATTTTACATCCTTCAAACCCTAAATTTTAGAATTATGGCTGCAAGTTCTTCCACACCAGCCAAGAGTATGGAGGCAGAACCAGAACAAATTCAGTTGATACAGAGTGATAAATGTGAACCTCTCAACTTTCGATCCATTCCTGAAAGTGTGATACAAAGTGATTTAACAGGAGCCCTTTCATCCATTCCACCCAAGGTACTCATGATTCATGATGTTAGATTGTGTTATATGGTTAAAATTGGAGAAGTAGGAGATAGTGAATTGAGGAAATCCTACAACAAATTGTGTGATAACAGAGTTTTGAAGGAAGAATTCAAACACTTAGCCAAAAAAGGGTTAAATCGTGCCCTATATTTTCCCCAAGGTTTTAAAGATGAATGGATAAAATTTATCCTTAGCCGAGTTCATGACATGTGTATGTGGTTAGATAATGGACTGGTCAAGATCACCAAAAGCATGATTCATCAGGTGATTGGATATCCTGTAGTGAATGGAAAACAGACTATGAGGGATAACAACAAAGAAGAGATTACATTGAACACTAGAGCAGTATGGAATAACAGAGGTATGACTATCTCTACAATTACTGACCTAGAACTTGATTTTGGAGTAAGGGTTATAGCACATAAGTTCTATCAGTCCAGCAGATTGGATAGTGTTCCTTGTACAATAGTTGATCTGGCTTGGAAAACTGTGAAGAAGAGTCACTCATATGATCTTGCTGAGCTACAGCTGACATAGTTAGCCAAGAACCTAGCATCAATCAGAATGGCTAAGAGCTCGTCATGTAAGTTTGGTTCTTTACTAGTTTGCATATTCTTCTACATTCAGGATACATTTCCTACACTAGGAAATATTGTTTAGAAAAAGGATAGGCCCATAACAGTTCAGATTAGTGAATGTATTGAGAAGTTGGGTAGCAATTTCAATAGCATTATGGGAAGCTATTTTGTAGAATTCAAGAAGAGAATGAGATTATGGACTAGGATTCCTAAGTCACTAGTGGAGAAGCACTATGAAGAAATATATTTTCTAGTTGATACAGATAATACTTGTATAAAGGCAGTGTCTCCTAGGATAACATGCTTTGAACCTTTTCCATATTAAATCAATGTTGATGAGTCATTAGCTGCCATCATTTCACTCCTAGCCAAGGCAATTCACACCATAGCTGAAAGATTTGGAAATTTTGATGAAGCTAAGGCTAAATTTTCTAGAAGTTTGAATGAAGGAACTATAGAGAGGAAAAGGAAGAAGATAGTGAAAAATCTAAAGAAAATGGTTGGCTTGGGTAGTGATGAAGAACCTGAGGATGCACCTCTAGGCCTGACCACTGGACAAGGTGAGGATATTTCTACTGAGGAGGAAGTAAGTGCATCAGAAGAAATTACAAAGAAGGCTAAGGGCAAGAAGCCATCAATTGTTATTGTAACCAAGCCAAGCCGAGCCAAACCCAAGGTTACACCTCCTGCAACTAATCATCTGAGGACAAGAGCATCTACTGTCACTTCCCCAGTAGAAGTGAAAACTAAAGTGTATGGTAAGAGAAAAGTTGCAGAAAGTACTTCTGGTAAGGAAGCAAAGATTGCTCCTAAGGCTGTGCCGAGTGAGCCAGCAAAGAGACCAAGAAGAAAATTGAATTTAAGACCAGATAGTGATGAGGAGTTGATAGAAACTGATGAACCCTCAAACATACCTACAACACAATTCAAGAAACCAGAAAGCATTGATCAGGTATGTGATACTTTAAGGAATTCAGCAGGGTTATCAACTTTTAAGTTCATAAAGTATGACAAATTGAAGATAGAAAATAGGCACAAAGTATAGGAAGCACTCTTGGACATGATGAGTAATTTCAAATTAACTCCTACAGAGATAGGAAATCATGTGCCAGATGAACTTTATTATTTTCTGTCAAGAAAATGGGAATTTGCACTTGCAACTGAAAGACAGATCCGAGAAGGAACATTAGCCAAAATAATTCTAGACTTAACCTCTAAACAACAAACCAAATTTATTGAGGAACACAAGAATAGGTTTGTTCCAAAACTTAGAGGATATGCTATTTTGAAGAATGATATAGAAGGTGTAGTACAACAAAGCACAAGGATCTGGAAAGAGATTTTTGGACTGGCCGTTCCAAAAGACAAGACATCTGGTGAAGGGACATCCAAGACAAAGGAACAAGAAGTTGAAGAAAAGACTACCCTTGCACCTTAGATAGTCAAAGATCAAATTGCCACTGAATAGGAAAAGACCAAGGATGCATTAGATGCAACAAACACTATTGATCTAACTACAGACAGTCCTATAGATTATATAGTTGATGATCCAAGCAATTTGAATGCCGAAGAACAATAGATGTCAAGTGGAAAAGACACTGATTCGCCTATTAAGGCAATTGATACTGAAGAAGAGAAGTCCACAGCATCTGGTGAGAAAATTGAAGTTGACAGTACTCAACAAAGTGAAGGTCAACAACAAGCAAAGGAACAAGAGGTAACTTCACAAGATCCACCTATTTTAGAGGTTGTGAAGACAGTTTTAGATAGTGGAGTAGTAACAACAGAAGTTATTGATAAGCCTAAAGAAGAAGAGGCAGCACAAGTGTTGGTTGACATACCACACTCTACATCATCCACTCCCACATGTCCTAAAACTGGTGGTATGCCAAACCCATAGACTGTATTGACAGAATTAAAGGAGGCATTGGAGACTGAAACTCTCAAAGGGAAAGACATTATGCTGCCGAGCATAAGTTCTCCAGAATTGAAAAAGAATAAAATATTTAAGAAGAAGTCACAGATTCTAGATGTAACATTAGATGAAGTCATTGTGATTCCATAATGGGATCCCAATGAGTTATCTTTTGAACAAATTGGGACTCTTCAAGAGTTTCTTAAAAGAAAGAAAAGATAGGAAGAGGTGAAGATAGAACAAAAGCAAAAGCAGGTGTTGCATGACATCAAAGACATATTTACAAAATCTTTTGACTTAGAGGATGAAACACCTCAAGCTCCAATCATAGATCAACTCATTACCATTGTACAGAAAGTAACAGATGAGGACATATACAACAATGAGAAGCTTCTACAATGGTCCCGAAGAAGATTTGAGAGAAAAGTTCTAGAGAAGATCTCAGAAGAGATAGCAAAAAAATAGGTTGAACTTTCTGTTCTTGTAGAAACCTTAGAGAAAGTTACAGCCAATGTTTATTTTTTGTATAGGAAGTTATGTGATGTTGAATTTTTCACAAATGATAATTTACAGCTTGTTGAGAAGCTATAGTTAGATTTGAGATCAACTGGTAATACTTTAGGGAAAGATACTACCTCCAGTTCTTTACACTTTAATAAGTTGATTAATGCACAAAGAAGAATAGCCGAGCTTATAGCTAAAGATGGTCACATAAGGGCCAAGTTGATAACTATATAGACAAGCTTGTTACCTCATTTAGAGGTAATATAGAAGGAACTTTCAAAAGCCAAAGAGTTATCACAAAGTAGTGCAAATTTATCAACTACAGAAATTTTACTGAGTCTAGTTGCCGAGCTAGAAATCAAATTGGAAGTTATGAAGATCGCAAAGGACAGCTTGGATACAACATTTGAATCCACCCTGCAGCTTCATAAGCAATTTTTGGATAAGTACAACTTAACCCTGCTAGAAAACAGTGACAAAAACAAGGGGGAAGTTAGTAAGGAAGTTAGTACTACAGAAGGAGGAAGTCAGTAAGGAGATATGAAAGGATACATCAGTATAGCAGAGGTACACTTGTATATAATTTTTAAAGGCATTGTATTTTTGTATAAGTATATTCCTAGGGGGAGTACTTAGTGTACTTAGGTAATACTTTTGATGAAATGTACAGAAGTAATGATAAGTGTTTTTGCCACTAATATCAAATGGGGAGATTGTTAATCTCTAAGATCTGTTGATGATTAGTGACCCACACTTAGTCATTTTATTAGGCAGTTTTAGTTGGCTATCATTGTGGCCGAGCTAAAACTACACAAGGCCGAGCAACATTGCCGAGCAGTTTTTTAGTATGCCTAGTTACATTGTCGAGCCGAGTAGAGTCAGAGATGTTAAATGCCGAGCGACAGAACAGTCAAGTGTCGAGCAAAAAAAATTTTGTATACTTTTCAGGAATGAAACAAACTTCAAGGATAAGTGATCCGGCCGACTTGTATAAGCTTTTTGGGCCGACTAATGTTTGCATTTAATATTCTTATAAGGAGTTAGTTATGCATTTAATTGTTTTCTCTTATGCATTACTCATTGTATACATTAATTGTAATACCATCATGGTATGGGTATTTGGATCTTGATCATTGATCTAGATCTCACTGTAAGATCTGTATAGATATATTAGATTGCTTCAAAACCCTATTTTTTTGAGTAGCAAGTATGTATGTGCAAGAGGTAGAGGAGAAATTATTAAGTGACTACATTTTGAAGTGAAATGCACAAAGGGTTATTTTGTTCAAAAGTAGAGATCAAGTAGAGCATAACATAGTGAACAACAGAGTAAAGGTATATCATATTATAAGATCAGAAGAGATACTGTAAAGAGGAGATCCATCATCAACATCAGAGTGCATATCGAAGGATCAATACTTGAGACTTTCTAATCATTGTATCAGGTGAAAATCTCTTAACAGAGTGGTTTTAGCAGGCCTTTATTTATCTCTTAACATAGTGCTTACTTCATTGTAAGTTGAAATCCTTTAACAGGGTAGATTTTAATGATCTTAAGCTCTTAACTGGGCATACCTTTAATAGGGTAGATTACATTTTGTAATCAAACATTTGTAACCTTAATCGGTACACTTTATTACTGCAGTAGTGAAGAATTTTGTGGGTGTCATCCCCACCCCAGTTTTACCTATTTGGGTTTCTGGGTTACCAAATTATTGTGTAATGTGTTATTTATTTCATGGTGTGGATGCTATCTGAGATTATATTAAATTAATTTATGTATGAATGTGGATCAGTTTATTTTAAGTGTTTAATTTTAAGATTATATTCACCCCCCCCCTCTCAGTATCTTGCTTTCCCATTATTGTATTTCCAACAATTGGTATCAGAGCTGAGTTCTCAAAAAGAGTCATAATCATCTTGAGAATTAAGATCTTGAGATGGAGATCTACAAGATGGGTAAAGTCATTGAGAATCAAAAGATTGATATTCAGCTAGCACTCCAACAACTTGAGATTGCAAGACAAGAATTAAAGAAGTCCTTGGCTGCAAGGAAAGATTTGGCAAAACAAATGAATGACACTCATTATTAGGAAGAGGACACCACAAATCTATTTCAAAATGGAGATTCTACTGAGAGCAATGCAACAATAGTAGATTTACTGGAAAAGAACAATGCACTATGTGAAGAAGTCAAAAATTTGAAGAAAGAACAAGAAGCCCAATCGATAAGAATGTGTGAAGTTGTTGAGCAGAAAAAGAAAGCAATAACTTTAGGAAAAAGGAAAGGATATTGGTATGAAGTATGTACTGAATCTAATTTAGCCCTAATTCATGATATTGCAGACTCCAATGAAATTTGGCATAGAAGATTAGGTCATTTAAACTTTCATGCATAATCTTCCATGGAAAAATTAGTCATTGGTTTACCTAAGTTAAAATTATACCACTCAGGTACATGTAAGGGGTGTGCCCTAGGAAAAAATACTAAGGGTTCTTTTCAAATTAGTTCTAGTAAAATGAGCAATGTTTTAGAACTAGTTCACTCTGACTTATGTGGGCCCTTGTCCGTCTCATCAGTAGGGGGATTCCTATACTATGTAATATTTATTGATGATTTCTCCAGAAAAACCTGGATCTATTTTCTTAAATGTAAAGAATCAGAAGAGATCCTTAAGAAATTCAAATAGTTCAAAACTCTTACTAAAAACTTCTCTAGAAAGAAAATAAGAACCTTAAGAACCGACAATGGAAAGTAATACACTTCTGACATCTTTAAAGAATTTTGTAAAGAATTTGGGATTAAGAGGGAGTTCACTATTCCATACAATCCCCAACAAAATGGGGTTGCTGAGAGGAAAAATAGAACAATTATAGAAGCAGCTAAAGCCATGCTCCTCGATCCAATCCTAGAAACCTCTCTTTGGATAGAAGCTTCTAACACTGCTATGTACATACAAAATAGATGCCCTCACTCACACATTGAAGACAAAACTCCTAAAGAAGTCTTCACAGGAATAAAGCCATATATTACTCATTTAAGGATATTTGGATGTCCTGTTTATTTTCATGTACCTAAAGAGAAGAGAACATAACTAGAACCCTCTAGAAGAAAAGGAATCTTTGTTGGGTATAGTGAACATTCTAAAGCTTTTCGCATATTGATACCTGGACATAGAAATATTGAAATTAGAAGAGATGTAATATTTGAAGAGGACCTAGCTTTTAAAAGAGCCAGGAACTCTATTGAATCAAAAATAAATTCTTCACATTCAGATCAAGAAAGGATCCTGCAATTGAGTTTCAGAGGGAGTATCTTGAAGAAAATGAAAATGAATTGGGAAATCCACCTCAAGAGAACATTAAGAAAAGACCACTTTGGGCCACCAAAATTATGAAAGAAGCAGAGAAATTTGCAGCTCCTTCAGGGAGCTTTAGAGAAAGTAAAAGACCTCAAAAATTCTCCAGCTATGTGGCCTTAATAAATGATCTCTCAAAATCTAAACCCTCAAATGCATCACAAGCTCTCAAGCACCAAGTATGGGAGGATGCCATGACTGAGGAATACCAATCAATTTTGAAAAATGATGTTTTGGAAATAGTTCCAAGATCAAAGGAAAAGTCTATAGTCTCATCCAAGTGGCTATTTAAAATCAAGTATGTTGCAGATGGTAGTATAGAGAAACATAAAGCCAGATTTGTTGCCAGAGGCTTCTCACAAAAGGAAGGCATGGATTATGAGGAAAATTTTGCACTAGTTGCCAGATATACCTCAGTTAGAGCCGTTCTAGCAATTACAGCAGCTAAAGGATGGAAAGTTCATCAGATGGATGTAAAGACTGCATTCCTAAATGGGAAAATAGAGGAAGAAGTTTACTTAGAGCAACCAGAAGGATTTGAGATCCATAATGCAGAATCTCATGTGTGCAGATTAAAGAAAGCTCTTTATGGACTTAAACATGATCCAAGAGCCTGGTATGAAAGAATTGATAGCTATCTCATGAAGTTGGGTTTTTCTAAGAATGATGCAAACCTAAATATTTACTTCAAGAAAAGCAACGAAGATATGTTAATATTAATCTTATATGTTGATGATCTATTGATTACAGGAGAAGATCACCTTATTGGACAATGTAAGAGGCACCTTTCTAAAGAGTTTGAAATGAAGGATTTAGGCCTTCTACATTACTTTCTTGGATTGGAAGTTAAACAAAACTCAGATAGCATTGTACTTAGTCAAGGAAAGTACACCCTAGACATATTAAAAAGATTTGGAATGATGAATTGCAGACCCATGACTTCTCCCATGGAAATAAACCCCCATTAGTTAAAAGAGGCAGCAACAGATTCTCCATTTGCAGATCCTACTCTCTATAAGAAAATAATTGGATCTTTGATGTATTTGGTTAATACCAGACCAGACATATGTCATGCTATAAATGCTTTGAGTCAGTTTATGTGTGAGCCTAAGGAGATTCATCTTATGGCCGTAAAGCACATTTTGAGATACTTGCAAAGTACTCAAAATTATGGACTCAAATATGAGAAAGTTGATTTGAATCTACATAGATTCACAGATTCTGATTGGGCTGGAAGTGTAACTGATAGAAAGAGCACCTCAGGTTGTTGCTTCAATTTAGGATCTGCAATGATATCTTGGATGTGTAGGAAACAATCCTCAGTGGCTCAAAGTTCTACTGAGGCCGAATACATTGCAGCCTCTATGGTAGCAAGAGAAGCAATATGGCTTAGGAAATTTCTTGTGGGGTTATTCAGTAAACCTTTGAGACCAAAAATCATCCATTGTGATAATCAAAGTTGTATAAAAATTTCTGTGAATCTAGTATTTCATGATAGATCCAATAATATAGAGATTCCTTATCATTATGTAGGAGACATGGTGGATAGGAATGTGATTCAGTTGGAGTATATCAGTATAGGAGATCAGACAGTAGATATACTAACCAAGCCACTTGCCAGAGTGAAAGTTGAACACTTCAGGAAAAGTCTTGGTATGATTAAATTATAATTTGTATTGTAACCTTACTAATATATAATATAAGATGTTTTTTGTATAAACTTATTTTGTCATATGTGTTGATATATGACCTTATGGGCTCCACCCCCTGTGTTCATATCTAAAAGGTGATGACTTTTTAGAATGAACACTTGTATTTTCAATATTATAAGATGACGATTTTATAATATTGATATCATGCTGACTTGATATCATGATCTGTTATAGTAGACAATATGCGGTGTAATGTTAGTGCACATACCATAACCAGGATGTATAAGGAGAATGTGACATTCTCAATCATATAATCCTTTGAGTATTACAAGTTATGTAATATTTATCATCATGTGCTATGTGATGTCTGTCGTCACGAGATATGTGAGACTTCTTATCATGAGTTATGTGATATTTATCACCATGTGTTATGCGATGTTTGTCTTCACGAGATATGTGAGACATCTTATCACGAGTTATGTGATATTCCTCATCACGTGTTATGTGATGATTGTCCTCACGAGATATGTTAGACTTATTTCCACAAGTTATGTGGATCTTTTATAAGAAATGTGATATATATAAATAAATTTATCTTCCCTAGCTAAGAGGGAGTGTTGATAATTGTAGCATAGATCAGATAAATATTCAGTTTGTAATAATAGTTAAATAATGAGATATATTTATATATAATAATAATTATTAATAATATATTAATATTTATTATTATTTATATTTATTATATATTCTTATTATAAACATTATTATTACTTTAACATAATAATAATAATGATTATCATTATTATTATTGTTATATAATAATAATGATAATAATTATCATTAATTATAATTCTGATCGGATATATTATCGACTAAACAGTCGATTGAAGAGTATCAACTAAAACCGTCGATTGACTAGTTACGACTAACATATTATATGTTATGCACGTAATACCGATTATTATCAGTTTGAATGCCACCGTATATCATTACAGATATGTATCGTGTTAACAGGTTTAAATGAAGAGCCACGTCTATCATAGACGTGGCCTCTCACAACTCCAAACGTTGATATATATGGTAAGTTGAAAATAGAATGAACACACATAAATTGATAAGTGTTGTTCATCCATTGACTTCTGAATAAATAGAGATATCTCACGTTCAGATTCAGCAAGGTAAATTACATTATTTATTATAATAGTAAATTCTCATTTATAGTTAGATCTGTGTTTTGTTCAATTGCATTTACAGGTTCAATAACATATATCCAATATTCAATACATTAAGTAAGAGTTCAAATATGAAAGTACGAGAGCTACAAAAAGAATTTTATCCTAAAGCTCCTGATACATATAGTCTGGATCCTCTATGTCTTTTATTATCTCCAAAAGTTTTTCATGTTCTTCAATAGGCAACCTCCACTTTTGATTGCCATGTCCTCTTTTTTGCAATGTCTCAAATTGCAACTTTGGTGCTATAACCAAGTGACTGTAATGTAGAAATTTTTTACCAGACATATATTCAATAAATTGAACACCATTTCTGTTTATCTTTACTTGCTGATAATATGTTCCTTCAATAACAACTGAACTAATCAGATATGACTGTCCATCACCATCTACAATTTCTTCTGGAAATTTGTATTTTGCTTTCGTGCATCGTAGTAGAAAATAATCTACACTTTAAACATTATCAGGATCTGCAACCACAACAAAAATATCACCTAGATACAAATGCAGATTAGATATTAAATTCAAGTCAAAAGTACAATAAATTAAATTAAAATAAAATATCATGTACATGTGCACGCACCTGTAACAACCAAATCAGAAACACGCTCATAATCAGCTAAATATATAGGATCATGAATGTTTATGTCAATGTCATCATCTTCATAAGGAGGCATTCTGATTAACTCCTTCGTATCCCATTGTGAAACATATCCATTTGCAATATTTTGACATTGACTCATTGGATTGTCCTCAACACAGTCAACACATAGAAAAATGATTTTTCTCTTACTTGAATCAATAGAGGCTTTTGTTGTCCGGTACTCATCAATTGATGTAAACTTATAATACCAATAATCCTTTGACAATTGTAAGGATTAGATCGGTCTATATCTATTATAATATGAAATGAAAGTTATATATATTTAAATCAACAATAATAATAACATAGATGAAAATGAAATTAAATTTTAATTTAGATTTTTTCTACAAACTATAAATTACCTTTCACTTCCCAAAAATAATGTATGTTGTATTTGGTGTCCCAAATAGCAAAATGATTTTTACACCATTCAACAATTTTCTTTGAATTCTCTATCATGTTACTTGTAAATTTCTAAACTATCAGTTTAAAGTTCAAATACATCTAAGTTTAAATTATACTATTATATATATATATATATATATATATATATATATATATATATTGTTCA
>MU224951.1:15892288-15916745 GCA_018584345.1 Thuja plicata | reverse complement strand
TATATATATATATATATATATATATATATATATGGACTTACCCAATGATAACGAACAAGACAAGTGTTCTCAAAGAAATAAAAAATGAAGAATAAGGTACCATGCTACAAAGGACATCATCAACAAAAGAAAAAGAGAGACCCGCCAAACCCTTGTTTTGGCAACAACCTTTTCTACACTACCAACATCACCTACAATAATCCATCCAGAAGCAGATCTAAGACAAATAAATAATACCACTCAAGTTAACCCACTAGAGAAGATATATTCTTCATATTTTTCTCTAGAATATTGCATAGCAAGGAATCATTTCTGTTCCAAATTGGATAGCCTTTCTATTGCTACAAAATGTGGAGTTTGCATGGAAAGGTATCCAGGAATTAAAACAAGACAATCAAATGAGTCAACCAAATTTTATAGATGCGTGTCAGAAAAGCATGGCAATCGATTTTTGAAATGGAATAATATGGACCCTGGTAAACAAACTCACTGTTTACAAGTCCTTACTCAAATTGAAGAGATTCTTATTGCAAGAATCAGTCCTATTCTTCAGGTCACTTATGCAAGAGGTGGCCAACTAAAATACAACAGGAACACAATATGTTTTCCTCAGGACATTACCGTAATAGCATCTTTCTTGCCAACGTGAATAGATGACTTGGACATAATTATAGTGAACAAAGAAAATATTGGTCATAAAAAATATAACTTCTATGTTAGTATAAGCCGTGTTTATGAAGCATTATAATACAAAATACACAATGACCCATTTTACAAACATGTACAATTAGATGAATCAGATTTTTCATCTTTGCCAAACCATTCCACTAACATTACAGACCTTTTGTACAATACCACTTCAAATTCACACCCCACTGATAGTCCATCTACATCAATAAATGAAACTGTTGAAGACCAAATAGAAGAAATTATGCAAGCCACATCACTTGTTCCAAATATTCCCACTTCAAGAAGAGAAATGGAATAGGTACGATCATTACTACACCTAGGAGCAGGTCAAGCAGTTCTAGAAGTACAGTGGCCATCTATTTCTACATCTCCCATCAATGAATACACAATAGAAGGGTTGTTTGCAATGGCATTTCCAACTTTGTACCCTCAAGGAAAACCCACATTAAACAACAACATATAAAAGATTTCAAATTCCATGAATATGTGCACTACCTCTTGCGCTATCATGACAACAAATTCAGCCAGCACCCACGATTTAGGTACATCATACTTAATATGATTATGCGCCATCCAAGCCAAGCCACAACATCTGTATTTTTTCATAAACAACTTGATGGTACAGTGCCTACATCTATATATGATCTACATGAAAGATTGAAGGACA
Organism: Thuja plicata; assembly: GCA_018584345.1. Taxonomy (NCBI): domain Eukaryota; kingdom Viridiplantae; phylum Streptophyta; class Pinopsida; order Cupressales; family Cupressaceae; genus Thuja; species Thuja plicata. Next base: position 15,915,388 of record MU224951.1, on the reverse strand, counting down.
TTCCTGATGACAAAATTGCTGACCAACTCATGCGCTTCAGCTCATCAATTAGTGGCACATGAGCATTTTGGAGGAAATGATGAGGAGAGCTTCTCAACATGGTTATTCAAATAGGGTGACCAACTCTCTTTTTCACAGTTAGTGCAGCAAATACTAAATGGCCAGACTTGCACAATGTCATGCCAACCACCTCGCCACCAAACCCCAGCACTGAAACAAAATGGTGATTACAAAATATAATCGACAATCCCCATCTAGCAGCACTCTATATGCACCACAGATTCACAACATTTCGTGAGGAGGTCCTAGATAAGATTCTGGGTGCAGTAGATCATTGGTATAGGTACAAATTCCCCTCCATTCCACTTACAAATTTATTTGACCTCACACTATTTACTAAATAAATATACTCTCAGATATGAATGACAACACAGAGGATTTTCACATATCCATGGGTTCATATGGCTACAAAATGCACCAGACATTGGGAGATTACAATGGAATGATACTCAATCAATCCAAAATGCACTTGACTTTATTGATAGATATGTCTCTACATGGAACCCACAAAGTCTTCAGTTGTGAAATCAAAAAAACAATCGATCAATTCTTGATGATCCATGTTTAATGGACACTCACTTGATTGCTTCTGCCAACCCCACCAGTGACTATATTGAGCTTCTAAATTGTGTGCAACGATACACAAGATGGACCCCCCAAACATGCCTAAGGATGAAAGGAATGTCTCTTCTATGTCGAGACAAAGTACCCTGGACCACACAAAACAAATCAAAACTATACAAAATTAACAATGGTCAGCCAGCCCACCTTCCAGCATGTAATGATGATCGCCTAAACCTTCACAACCCTCAAATACTATCCATTTGGTGGGCCAATGTAGACTTCTAGCCTATCTTGTCAATTGATGCAGTATTAAAGTACATTGCAAAATATGCATCAAAGGCCAAAAACAAATCAGAAATGTACCATGCCATGTTGTCCCACATTTCAACAAGGTTTGACTCTGAAAAACTAGCCCCAATTGCTTTTCAAAGAATGCTGCTTGAAAACCTATTAGACCGTGACATTGGTGCCCAAGAAACTTGCCACCTCTTGCTCAAACTTCCACTCTCCATATCTAGTAGGAAAATTGTATCTTTAAAAGTCAACCAAAAAAACCTACAATGTATACCAATTAAACCAACAACGAACACAACATACCCAAACTATATTGAATCCTACATATCACGCCCTACACACCTAGAGATCTCATCACTTATAGAGGTCACCCAGCGATGGACCTTCAATGCTACAAGGAAAATAAACCAATGGACAAAGTGCCCCATCATAGCTATTGTCTGAGTCTCTCCACGCTTCACAATCATCCCTTCAAAGGAAGACAATAGATTTGAAGCATTTTGTTGGAGTGAATCAATTCTATACAAACCATTCCGCAACCTTCAAAAAATTATTGGATCAACATCATGTGAGATTAAACATAATTGGGATGCTTTTGCTAACCAATACCATCCTTGGCATGTCCATAGAACCAACCTTGAGCTGGAAGAAGAAGACGAAATAGATAGCCCAATAAGAAATGAAAACATATTGCATGAAAATACACCAAATGAATTGCAAGTTTTGTCAGGATTGTACCCAGGTCTAGCTATCCACCTAAATTTAATTGACATGCTTGGTAACTGAGAAATAGACCTGAACAATAATTGGACAAATTTAGAATTCAATCAAGCACAAAAAAAATTAGCAACTGCTTTCATTAATAGTAATTTTACCATTTTTTAAGTCCTCCAAAATTGCAATAACCATTTACAAATTATGTTGTTTGCACAACAACAAAAAGCATATGCAATTGTTCTACGACACCTACTATCGAGCGCCCAAGAACCACCCCTTAAGCTACTGGTACAAGGCACAACATGCATAGGAAAGTCACTCCTTATTACAACAATAAAGACAATGATGGTCAACTCAGCCCCAAGTGGTCAAATTCCATTGCTCCTCCTCGCACCAACTGGCATCTCCGCATTCAACATACAAGCATCAACAATTCATTCCTCACTATGAATACCAATCAAAGAAATGATACCCCTACAAGGACAAGCTCTTGCAACTTTCCAAGAGAGCATGTACTACATTCGCTACATTCTAATAGATGAAATGAGTTTCATAGGCCCTAAGCTACTTGAAAAAATTGACATGAGGCTACGCTAAGCTTTTCCAACTCAAAATCACATTCCTTTTGGCGGATGCTCTGTTGTTCTATTTGGTGATTTGGGACAATTGCCACTAGTTAAAGACATTCCAATGTATGCTTCAAAATCCTATGGTGGCACACTATGGCACAGCTTCAACACTGTTGTTACACTGGAAATATTTTTCTGCCAAATAGGAGACACTCCTATTCAAATTCAATTTCGTGCACTCCTTTCAAATTTAGGAAATGCAACACCTACAATTGCAGATTGGCAACTTCTAATGTCAAGATCGAATTCATCAATTGCATTAGATGAACAAACACTTTTTCTCCTAGCCATACATCTCTTTTCAACAAATGAAATGGTGTTAATGCGTAACAAACACATGTTGCCATCTTTAGCAAAGTCAGTTGCACTATCCAATGCAGAACAATTGAAAGGATTACCCTGCTCAAATGTAGAAGAAGAACAACTTCAATCTAAGATCCTCTTGTGTATTGGTCAAGAAGTCAGGCTCTGTGCAAATATATGGGTTCAAGATGGACTCGTCAATGGTGCACTTGGACAAGTAAAAGCAATTGTCTACAATGATGGAGAAAAACCACCTCAAGTACCACTGTTTGTTGTTGTCAAATTTCAAAAGTACATGGGTCCACCTTGGGACAACAACCCAAAGCATATTCCAGTAATCCCAATCAGTTAAGGAATGCACTAGCAAATACCATTAAAAATGACATAGGCCATAACAATACACAAATCACAAGGGCTTACACTTCAAAAAGCTACTATTGATATTGGAAACATTGACAGACAAGGCCTAATATTCACAGCTATTTCAAGAGTTTGAGAGCTTGAGAACCTCCACATCCAGCCATCATTCACATTTGAAAGATATGCCCGCATGCAACAAAACCCATATGTAGCTCGATGAAAAGAAGAGGAGATGCGTTTGGGAAAATTATCAAATGCTACTCCAACCACTACACCTCAATAGTAAGCACACCACCTCTTTTAATTGACTTGTTTTGAAGCCCACTAAACTGGAAATGCATAGATATAAATTCAAATTTCATAACAAAAAAGAATTCAATGTGTACTACTAATTTATCCACTATTACTGATATTATTAATACATTTATTTCAAGAAAGATTAAATTCAAATAAGAGTTTGCCATTTAACATTATGATACATTTGAATATTATTTTATTTAACTTAAATATAGTTTATTTACTTTACTTGAAGATCTACGGTTCGTATTGGTTAAAAGAAGAGTGACTGCCTTTGAGAGCTTCCTCACTATCAATGTCTATTTCCGTCATTTGGGACAACATGTGGAGTAGCAAGTCAATTTTTTGGAGCCTTCATCAAGAAAGTGGTAATCAATACTCCATAAGTAATACATGCTCAAATGACCTCTAGCAATTAAAACAAAAGTAAGGAGTTATTCGCCATTTCCATATTTGATTATACGCTGCTCTTCAAAGCTTTCAAGAAGGATGGTAAATGACATAAACTATGTCTATTTTATGTAAGATTGAGTTCAAATAAGAGTTTTCCATTTATCAATATCATACATTTGGATTTTGTATTATTTAACTTAAATATAATTTATTTTCTTGAAATCAAACAGTAGAATAAATTATTAGATTTTCAATTTAAAGAAAAATGCTAACTATTTATTTATGAATGTGAGATTGAACGAAAATTAAAAATATAATCTTATTGGATTGTTAATATGCTTTTAAATAATTGTTCAACTCATTTGTAGAAATATTGTGATAAAAGAATATTGTCATTGATCACTTCTTCCAGCATATGGACATCTAGAGGATTCGTGAAGAAGAAATATCTTCTGCATTTATTGCAAAAAGATTACTACAAGAAAGAGGACTAATCACATATTGTCCAGTATCATAGAGAAATTTTTCCCACTTTTATAGGGATCCATATATTTTAGAATTGAATACTTGTGAAACATGCAATCCAACATAGGTACATCATATCCCAAGTGAGATATGGTTTTAACTAGCTTCAATAGCCTCTGAAGAAGAATACTCCTCTCTTATACATGGAGTAGGAGAATTATGGTTACAAAACCTGCTTCGAGTACCACAAGCCAATACAACATCTTTCCAGAACCATTGCTATCATGCTCAAATTTACCACTTGCATTTTGCATCTGACTCAAACACAATGTGGAACCAACAAGTCATAGAAAGGTGGGGACCACAGGGAGCTTATTTATCTATGCCCATAGCTGAACATATAAGAAAAATTGTAATGGAGCAAATACCAACATGGACCCAAACAAATTTTAAATTCTACCCAAGCATAAATCTTGCCACCTGCAACTGGGGAGTTCTTCATTGCACACTTGAGCACCTGTACTGGTTTGATGATTTTGACCCCATGACAAATGAAGATATTGCCCCTACTATAAGCCTTTGAAAATAATAGTTAATCCTTTTTGCAGTAAACTTCATTGCCACTTCCTACTTTTCAAATTCAAATTCAAAAAAACTAAGAAAGTAATATATGTATACTTCTTCATTATGAAATGCAAATGGTTTTGGAACTTCAACTACAAGAAAAACCGTCCTTCCACCAGTAGTGACAAACAAAATCCAAAATTGTTATTTTATCAAACTTATAGAATTTTAATTGCTCTACTTTTTTTGGAAATGGACACAGTTGAAACTTTAATAAAATGGAATATAATTGGTCTTTTTAAAAAACACCACAATTTTTCCTACATATACTACATTTAATTAATTACACTTACAATTAAGGTTCCAACAAATAAAATATTTCTTTTTCTTCTATGTAGATTAGCTTATATATTTTATGTACACAATTTACATTTAGAATTTTCTATTGCTCTTGTCATTGTATCATTTGAAAAAAAAATTGTATTGAATTACTTTTTCAATTCTGTCAAAATATTATTTCTTTATCCCTGATTAATACAATAGGGTTGGTGGTTCCTATAACCCCATTATGAGCCCATCTAATTTATTAATTAAACTAGAACAAACAAATGACCCTAAGGTGAATTTTCACCATTGAATGATTACATTAACTTATTTTATTTACCTTTTTTAATTACGTGTGAGATGTTGGAAATATACATTTTTGTAACATATGATCTATTATTCATATACTTAACCACATTATATGGGATATTATACACAATTTATATTGCCACTTAATGTATGATTACTTTAATGTAACTAACAAAACAAAATTCTATTCCTATTTAACATTATTCAAAATTATAATTAAAAAATTGTGACACACCATAGACATATAACAAAATAGAAATAACATAGGAAAAAAGGTGTAACCATTGCACACTCAGGTGCGATAGCTATTTTTTATGTTATGTGTGAATAAGTATAGTATCATATCCAAGGCCAGGCCATCATGATATTGAGTTTCTTGGTACCTAGTGGTTTCTTTGAAGTTTGCGTCATTCAAAATAAAAATTATTGTATTTGCATAGTTAAATAAATAGTAGTTAATATAAGAGATGACTTGATGTATTATGTTGATATAAATCTTTTAGTGGTCATTTTATAAGTGCTTAATATCCAATTATCATGTAGTACAACCACTAACAAAAAATATTGATCATCATTGAAATATTTTTCTTCATTTTAATTACTACTTTGATTATATAATTTATCTATATAGATATACAAATTTTGTTACTAATTTCTATACATGAGATATGAAGTAGTTAGTGTAAGTAAAGTTCAATAGGATTTTACTTGAACTATGAATAAGTACTTTGTAATTCAGATAAAAGAAAATTAATGTTAGTTCTTCAATATAATCTTTTATATAAAATAAACATCAGCAAATATAATGCGACAAATTAAGAAAAAAGGTATTGAAAGACAGTTCAATAATTTCTTATGCTTGAAATATCTAGAGTTTATTGTAAATGTATGTGCTAATTTTATATAACATGACAACAAAATACAAAAATTTAAACACTACAAAAAATTTGTATTATATAACACATACTACTATCATTGATATTTCTATAATAATGTAATATTATTATTTTCCTATAATTGTTTAAAAAATTATATGATAAATCATTAAACCCCTTTAATTTTTCATAAACATAGGAAATGGAATGGTTTATACCTTTCTTACACCTAGCAAAAAATACATGTATACCAATCACAATAGTATTTTCACTTTAATGTATGTTAGTGTAAGTTTATCATTTTCTTTATGTTAAAGGGTATTTATTTTTCCTACACATATTTTACTTAAGCTTGCTTAGGTTATTAGGAATGGTTTATACGAGGACATACAAAAAACTAATATAGCTACATGCGTTACTTGATGCATGAGATAATATCCCAATCTTCTTGTTTCATGCTCGATGGAATCATTTGTAGCTAGATAAAATAATCCAAATCTTTGTCTACACACATGTTTTCCATCTTGACCTTCCATAAGTCAAAGTTTCCTACATTAAAGTTTTCGATCAATAATCTTTTATATGTGCTAGACATCTCTTTCCTGCATTAAGGTCACTAACTACTACAAAATGAAACCACTCAAAGAAGATCAATTATACAAAAAATTCTCTACCTAACACTAGAACCAAAATTGTCTAAGATCTAATACCAACTAAAAAGAAGCAATGTACATGGAAATAACTTCTTACAACAATCTACAAAAAAAAACATTTATGAAACTCGTTTAAATAAATTCATAAATGATCATTGCAAAATAATGCACATTATAGGAACTATAAAACAACACCATCATAGATATTTGAATACAAAACAATATGTGCTTGGTGAAATGGGTGGAAATAGCAGTCTTAGCTTAGATTGCAAGCTAAGAACTTAGTTGATCACTGTTTTCAATTCTTTCATTAAGGAGGGACAATCAATAAGATCCAACATTCATCCTCAAAGGAGAGCTAGATGCAACTACCTTCAAAAGGTTTAAATAGAAAAAAAAAATCCCTCGATTGTACAATACAACTCACTTACACCTACAACTCCTTACTTTGAAAGTTAAGATCCTAAAGAACATTTATGAAGTATGATTTTGAACCTAAAAATATTTTTGTGTTTAGTAGATGCACCTTATTTCCTTTTGAATTGTCTTGCACTTGATTTTTTCTTCATGCTATAATATAAAAGCTCGTAGTAAATACTTTGATCAAGTTTGCAAGAGCCCGAAAAATGTTTGAAAATTGTGTGTCATTGTCAGATGCAAACTACAATATACTTCTAACTGGATTGAAAATCTCCTGTCCACTAAAATACTCAGAAAACCAATCTTCTTGGCTTGTAATTAGGGGCCCGTTTGGGTACTGGAATACCATATCTTGGATATGGTCAATTTAGGAAGATGCTTATCCTCAAAATGAAATCCGGAATATGGTCTGACCCATTTGGTTCACCCAGAAGATGAATGAGAAGATGCATATGGAATTTTAATTCTTTATTTTTTAATTTCTTTGAATATGGTGTGTATATATGTGTGTATATATACACACATGCACACATGTGTATATATACATACATACATGTGTGTGTGTATATACATGTATATATACATGTGTGTGTATATACACACATGTATACACATATACATACATACACACATGTGTGTGTATACACACACATACACACATATACACACATTTGTGTACACATACACACATACACACATACACATGTGTGTTTATACACACATACATGTGTGTATGTATACATACAAGTGTGTATCCATGTATACACATATACACACGTGTATATATATATATACACACGTGTATATATATATATACACACATACACACATGTGTGTATACACATATACACACATTTATGTATATATACACACATATACACATGTGTGTACATATACACACATATACACACCATACATATACACATACAAGTGTGTGTCCATGTATACACATATACACACATGTGTATATATACACACATACACACATTTGTGTATATATACACACATATACACATGTGTGTATATACATACATATACACACACCATACATGTGTATATATATAGACATATGCACACATGTGTATATACACACATATACACACACACACCATACATGTGTGTATATATACACACACCTATACACACATATATATGTATATCTACACACATATGTGTATATACACACATGTGTATATATACACACACATATGTGTATATATACACATGTGTATATACACACATGTATATATATACATCCTTATAGCAATATAATATACATTTTTATAGTCACGGATCCCATGAAATATTAAATTTGCTTTTGTAAAAATTGGAATTGGAAATTCCAATTCCACCTATTTAGGTGGAAGATGATATTCCCATTTTGGGGACAAAATAAGAATTTCAAAATTCCAATTCCATTTGTTTCCAAAGACCCAAGCATGGAATTTGGCATCATCCAGAATTAGATAAAGCCAATTCCTGTCATATTCTAGGAAACAAATGGGCCCTAAAGGTTTATTTTGTAGAATATCAGTAAGAAATATTGGTGGTTCACTACAAAGGTAGTGTTCACTTCTTCTATCTTTCCTTCTGACTCACTTTTTTTCCCTCTAATACATTAATATCTTAGTTCGCACATAGGAAATTTAGTTCCATATATGTTGAGTGATGCACTTTTGGCCCTTCAAAAGCCAATACATCGTATATGTAAATGTGAGCTTATGTTCACAAACCTCTATTTAATCTCCTCATAACACAAGTGGATAGTGTGGACTATATTTGACTTTGAATAGGGCAACAACATAATTATCACAAGGCTACAAATTATTTGGAGGAGTGCTTCTTTGGTGATCAACTATCTATTGAAAATGACAACCTTCAACAATAGTAAATTGTCATCAATCACTCTTGCATACATCGCCTACCAATTGTTATTCTTCAATCACTCTTGTACACCCAATCAACCTACTAGCTGTTCTTGTTCAACCATGTGCTTTATTTTAGCTTCATAAGATATTTTTTCAATTTCTTATTTTTTTAATTGTTTGTTTACTTCTAGTAAAATTGACATTTGGGAATTGTAAAATTGCCTTTTCTAGAGGGCATCTCTTGCAATAATTTCTTTCTTGTTCTTGCATATCATGGAACACCTTAGGATTGAAGTTATCACTCCACATAATTATCACACATGGAAGCTCAAGATGACACAATTATTACAATCTCGTTGTCTATAGAAACCCTTGCAAGTCAAAAACATGAATTCACTAAGGCATTTGAGTAGTTGTCTACATAAACAAAATGGATAAGGAAAAAGAACTCATACAGATTCATGTGTCAAAAAAATTGTTGTTTCATATTGCAAAGTGTAGAACACCAAAAGAGGCATGGGATAAGCTTGCACAGTTGTATGAAAAGGCCATGCAATAAGTTCAAGATCCTTCATCTTGTAGCAGATCTCACTTCTCTCACTACAGATAAATTTCTCACAATTCAGGATTTCTTTGCGATGATCAAGTTGATATTGTCACTTTTGGAAGCAGAGTAATCTTTAAGAAACCCCCCTTCACAAAAGGTGTAAAAAATGGTGAAATGTGTAAAACTACCGAGGAAAATATTAATTTTATTGGCGAAAAATTTTAGTTTACAAAGAAAAAATTAATAATCTCAATTGGTGAACCATTCATGCTCCCTGAAGCTATGTGAAAAATCTGGGCGAATTGTGCTTTTTTTCAAACTTGCAAAAATATATATTGGTAAATAAAATAATTTTAATAGTATAACATTGATTTTAGGGCGAATTGATTCATTTTGCTAGACCAAAAAATATATATTGGTGAATAAAAATATTTTTTAAAGTTAAACATTACTTCTGAGGGTGAATGAATTAAAAAATTATTTGTTGGGAAATAAAACCTATTTTCAATAGCCTAAAACCTCTAATTGACCTAAAGACCAGAGGAATTGATTTTAATAGTTGTTCCTATTTATTTGCCTAAATTGTATATTTGGGAAATTAGGGGAGTTAAGGATATTCCTGAATTAAGGATATATTAATAACAATGATCAATAACATCATTCATGGACTACTACTTGATATTTTCTCAAATTTCAAATCAAAGTTAAAAACTTAAAAGTGAACAAAAAGACAATGTAATATACTAATAAAGCTTATATCATATATTTTCTCAATTTTAGATCAAAGTTAAAAGCCAATGCAAAGACAATGTAATAGACTAGTAAAGCTTATCATATTGATATCATGATTGCAATTTCCCTAAGATTTAAGTGTCAACTATCAAAATACTTCATTACATTAACAACTTAAAACTTCAAATATGATTGGAACTCTTTTCCTTTCACTCAAATGTAATTATGAGTCAAAAACATCAAAAGACTTAGAAAATAATACTATCTTCAAAACATAGGACTGAGACGAAAACTTGAACATGGAAAAGAAAAAATAGTAAACAATATAAAAATTGTTAAGCAACTAGAGACAATTGAAAAATGACAAATGGCAGAATCATCTTCAGGTAAAGTCTTGGTTTGTAGTGAAGGTCTATCCACAACACGTTAATGCAAAGATAAGATACCCTATTGTGATTTTTTTCCCTCTCTCTATTTTCTTTTCATGGTTCTTCCACTTTAGTATTTGTCTAACTTTCTCCAGCTAGCAATGCCTTGCATCCTGCAATAGTCTCCCAAACAATAATTTCTCCTTTTGTTGGCCACACTACCTGCCTAACTATTTGTAGTTCCTCCAGGCTCTTGGTCCACTTGGAATATATGATAGCCCTAAAATCAACAATAAATATAGTAACATCTACCTCAGACTTAAACAAATTATCCACAACATCGTTAAAAAAATCTCTCTGTTGTACCCTAAAAAAACAAGTTTAACCTCTCAGTAATAGAAATCTAATCAAAAGAATCATTCCATTCCTGCCAATCCCTTAAGGCACCTTCATTATTCAAGATTGGAGGAATCAATTTATAGTTAGCTTCAGTAAAGACTTGAAGTTTCCCTTGGATCTGCTGCATCTTACCGGAAAAGAAGTGAAAAAGAACCCTGACCTTATCTGTCATTTCTTTTGCATTAATGATCTTGTCAGGAAGATCTGGCTTTTGTGACATTAATAAAATTAACTTCTCAAAAAATGAATTCTATGGAGACCATGAATTAAAGATTTGGGTTAGTAAATTCAATGCTTCATTATAATTGTGCTATGCACCCTACAATGCCAAATCTGAACTATGTGTACATCAGGGGTCTTATCTTTTATCACATCAATCATGTGCCGTAGCACCTTTCTTAGAACCCCATACTCTTCTTCTTTCTTTATTTTATCAGTGTCCTTACTGATGTGCATATGTTCTGATACCATAGTTTGGGCTATTTCCTTGCCTTCTCTGTTTGGTTTCTAACTTCAGCATGAGTAATGGTGGCTTCCTTATATTTCTTTCAGGCCACTTATGGTCTCCACAAGCAACTAAAACCTTTTCAAAGCATATTCATATTCATGCCTCACCTTAACATTTTCTTTGAAGGATCTAGCGAATTGGGTCTCTAAATCTTCAACCTTTGCAACATTCATGAATGATACATGATGCAATAAGTTGGCCACTTCTGACCCTTTTGTGTCTTTGAGCTTCCATATCAATTTAGTGCCCTCTATTGTGTTTTGTACATCCATTATCCTAGTATTTTGTGATGCTGGGGAAACACTCCAAATTGCAAGGGTTTTTCTATCTAAATGGAAACCAGATCCCCTTTGGAGCCCCCCTTCTCCAAATTATTTGTGTCCTACAAAATTTCCCCATCTCTTTATCTGATCAATTAAAAAAGAAGATTCCAAATCCCAATCAAGGATTAACAACATTCCACTTCTTTTCACCAGATCCCTAGCCTCCTCTATAGTCATGGTTTCACTGTCAGGATTATAGGCTTGGAGTTTCTATATCAGTTCAGCCTTCTTGTCTTCTGATTCATCTTGATTCAAGGCTAATGTCAGTACCCTCTGTTTTATTTTAAACAAAAAAACTTTTAAATTCTCTAGACTTGATAAAGTCCTCGTCTTTCACAAATTCATTTGCCTTTATGATTCTATCATCAATTATTTTTATACCTAGTTGAGTGTCATCTATCCTTTCTCCTTCTATACTGACTAGTACCAGGGATAATTTAGTTGCTTTTCTCCTTCACCTATGCTGGAATACTTTGAATTCTTTTCCTTTTGACAGGTCTTTCTAGAAAAGAAGTAGCAGGAACCTGCCCCTCATCTATTTGTATTGCACCTTCTCCCAACATTGCTTCCTCCTCAATGTACTTAGGATTCACCTTGTCTTCCTCAGCAATAGGAAGATCAGGAATTTTTGACATTATATCATCATAATCATCTAAACATTTATCAATCCTAGAAATGTACTTTTCCTCTGCATGAAAGCTAAGGAAGCAAGGGTTAGTTTTCCTAAAATCTACCTTCACTCTTAGTATATCCTTCCATTTCCTTATTTTTTTTTGCTTCATTTTCATCCAAGATGCTTCTAATCAAATCGTCTTTCTTCAGGGGTTGATTTTGAGGCATTGGATGGTTTCTCATAGTCCTCAAGGTCTGTCTCATAAAATATTTTGGATCATAAGCCCTTGCCTACCTAGAAGGTAACCTATAATGCCAAAGAAAATCATGAATAAGGTCTACGACATTCCTCCCTACAATGAAGTCTCATATTTTCCATGTTCTTTACAATAGGGTCCCCTTTATGTTTCCCAACTAGGTACTCTCTCTCCACCATGATCAATTGTCATAAAAAATCAATGGTACCCAACCTCTCAGGAATAAATTTAGGTAGTATGTGGGGTGGTTGGGGACATCCATAAACTCTCATAAAATAAAATTTGTCAAACAAGAAAACATCACCCTAGTTGTGTTGTACAGGGGAGTTTCTAATAGCACCCTTTGGCTTAATTAATCTCCTAATAAAGTAGTAGTCTAAGTAAAGTTCAAGAGGACTTTTCTTGAACTTTAAATACGTACTTTGCAATTTAGATATAATAAAAATTAATTTATTTTCTTCAATATAATCTTTTAGGTAAAATAAAGATCACCAAATATAATGGGACAAATTGAAAAAAGAGGAATTGAAAGACATTTCAATAATTTCTTATACTTGAAAAATCTAAAGTCTATCTTAATTAAATATATGTGCTAATTTTATAGAATCCTACAATAAAATACAAAAATGGATGTTTAACCTTATTGAGCACTACAAAATTAGTGTAACCTATAAAACATACTACTATTATTGATATTTCTATAATAATGTATTATTACTATTATTATTATTATTATTATTATTCTATAACTATGAAAAAGAATTTATATTATAATTCATTAAATACCTTTAATTTTTCATAAACACAAGAGATGGAATGGGTTGTGGTTTTCTTATACCTAGAAAAAAATACATGTATGCTAATTATAAAAGTAATTCCACTTTAACACATGTTAGTGTAAGTTTCTCTTTTACTTTATGTTAATGGGTATTTATTTTTCCTACACATATTTTACTTAAGCTTTCTTAGGCTATTAGGAGTGGTAAAATGAGGACATACAGAAAACTAATTTAGCTACATGTGTTACTTGATGCATGAGATAATATCCCAATCTTCTTGTTTCATTCTCAATGGAATCATTCCTAGCTAGATAAATAAATCCATATCTTTGTCTACACAATCCATATCTTGACCTTGCACATGTCAAAGTTTCCTAGATTAAATTTTTGGATCTATGTTTTTGTAGATGTGCTAGACATCTATTTTTTACAACAAGGTCACAAAATAATACACAAAAATTCCACTCAAAGAAGATCAATATAAAAAACCCTCTGCCTAACACTACAACCAAAATTGTCTAAGTTCTAATACCAACTAAAAAGAAGCAATGTACATGGAAATAACTTCTTACAACAATCTACAAAGAAAAGTTTATGAAACTCTTTTAAATAAATTCTTAAATGATTATTGCAAAATAATGCACATTATAGGGACTATAAAAAAACACCATCATAGATAAATGAATACAAAATAATGTGTGCATGGTGAAATGGGTGGAAATAGTAGTCTTAGCTTAGAATCCAAGCTAAGAACTTAGTTGGTCACTATTTTCAATTCTTTCATTTAGGAGGGATAATCAATAAGATCCAAATTTAGTCCTCAAAGGAGAGCTAGATGTTATATGTGATTATTCTCCTTCAATTTTTTTTATTGATGACTAAATATTTACGAAGTAGGCAAAATTCTATAAAATTGACCAAGATCATCATAAATAGAAAGATACACAATTGTAATGCAAATTTTAAGACCAAATCTATAAAAGAGATGTAGAAAGGAACCTATGTTTGAATTGTGAACTTAAAATGTTGGTTTGGAGAGTCAGGTACTATTTGAGTAAATTAGGATGTATTCTATATAGTCTAATTAAGTTTACTTAAGATAGCTTAGTTGTGACATGACACAATAATTTAATATTAGTTATCTTGCATGTTATCATTTGTTATATTGCATCGTGCATTTAATATTTTTATTAGGGTAGTTTTACCTAATCCCTCCTCACCAGGTCTATATAAACAAGTTCTCTTGTACATTACATGATCAATTCAGATCAATTTATTGCAAATTCTTGTGAAGCATTCAATCCAATCTCATTACTATTTATTGCTTAAGTTGTAACAATCTTGTGTGCAGTTGAATAGTTTCTTGGCTTGATCCCTTGAAGTATGGTTAGTTTCATCATGGGCTTTTAATCTCTCCAACGTGATATGATAGCTTCATCGAGGAAAATTACCTTCCCATTTAAAAAATTGAGTAGTTGATACAGATCTGACATTCATCCTCCTCACAGTGCATTCACAAATTTGACATCATTTCAACATTGAAAATTATTACAATTTTCATAAGCTGTCTCACTTCTGTTGTTCCTAACTATGGTGAAAACATTATTTAGACTCCACTTTCCATTTGTTCATAACTGTGACATATACAACTGTAGTGATTGGAGATAACATTTATTTTTCCCATCAATAAGCTATCTTTATCAACTATTAGAGGTGTTCAACAGTGATATATCTGTCCTATGGCATTCACTCTTTAGGTATCTAGTTCATATTGGCATTGATTGGCTATGATATATTAGAGGCACTGTTATTTCCATCAACTAGGGCAATATATCAAATTGGTGTAATCATCTATCAAAAGCCAATATTAGATATGAGTTTGACTCATTCAAATCCAAGGCAATGATAACATATATGAAATACTATCTATGTTGGTGCGTTGATTTGTCGAATGTGAAACCCAATGGTCACTTATGTTTTCCCTCTAGATCTTTTGGCTCTTCGTATACCATACATTGCTGATGTAATTGATTATAAAATAGGACACTACTGTTCTATGCAGGAAATTTGGGATTTTTATCTAAAAATAGTTGATTAATAAAATATTGTCCTACTTGAGAGTGGATGTAGCCTTAATGGTGAACCACTATTAAATTATGTTATTTGCTTTTGATTCTCCATTTTGTGTTGTGCAATTTCATTAATCTACTATCATAAAATTTTCACAATTGGTATTAGAGCAAGTTATGCTTGATCATTGGAAGGAGAGATTCAAGTTTAAGTGGGAGAAATGGTGAGTGATGAAGGAAGGGTCGAAATATTTAATGGACACAATCATAAATTGTGGAAGATGCAGATAGAAGACTACTTATATGTGAAATATTTGTGGCAATCACTACATAGAAAATCAAATAAACCAGTGGTGATGTTGGATGAAGATTGGGATGTCTCAGACCAAAAATCCTTGAGAGTGATTCGGTTGCACTTATCTCCAACCTTAGCCTTCAATATATCCAACACATCAATTGTTGTTCGTTTGATGTGTACATTAAATAAGTTGTATGAAAAGTCTTCAACCTTGAACAAGCATCATGTACATTGGTGGGATGAAGTTGAGGAATTTTTCATTTCCATAAAAATATAGGTAAAGTAAGAGCCAAAGGTCACAACTATGGAAGAGATTAAAGAGGACTTCTCTATTAGAGAAACCAAGAAACGATGGTCTAGATAGCCACAAGGGGAATGAGGTAGGCATTCCTTGAAGGAGGTTGATGAGGAATCCTTGAGTGTACAAAAATAAAAGACAATAAAAGGATATAGGTGATGCATGGATAACCTAGATTTTGTTGAGTATCATAGGTTCAAACAATAGAAATTCAGAAGAAAGCGAGAGCGTGATTCGGTTCCTCCTGAGAGGAATATTGGGTAAAGAATGAGGGTGAATGAGGGTAGCCAAGAAGATAAAGAGTTGGAGGGTTGTTTGGTGCTTATTTCCTATAGAGGGTGTATGTATGAAAATAAAGGAGACAAGGAGCCATATATAAGGAAGGCCAGAAGTTGGGAAGTGAGTACAAGTGATAGAAAAACTAGTACATAAGAGATTGCGTAAGAATATGTGTATGACAATGAACATGAGCCTATTGTCCATCACACAACCAATGTTGGTGATGCTGAGGGATTGAAGAATGTCCTCTCAAGTGGCGTAGAAAAAGATGGAGTGGACTTAGAAGCCCTGCAGCTTGAGAACTATTGTTGGGTAAAAGTGAAGAGTAAGCTATGGTTAACACTCGATGGCCTCTAGCTTGAGACAATGAAGATCAATGAAAAACTAGCTTTGCCAAATTTGAAATCTTGTCTAACAACTCGAATAGTCAGCCTTCAATG
The DNA here is from genome assembly GCA_018584345.1 of Thuja plicata. NCBI lineage: Eukaryota > Viridiplantae > Streptophyta > Pinopsida > Cupressales > Cupressaceae > Thuja > Thuja plicata. The sequence continues at coordinate 15,898,384 of MU224951.1, read as the reverse complement.
ACTAAGGAGAAATCCCAAGTGGATGGCACAGAGGTAGGCAAAGAGAATAAAAGTAAAGTGTTAGAAAAGCAATAGTGCAGAAACGCCTTCCTATTGAAAATTTATAGGGAAAATAATAAAGAGTTTGAATCTACTTCAGAATATTGAGATAAACAAAAGAAACAAGAACATAGAAAATGTCATGCACTCAAGATAAACACAGGAGACGAAAATTACATTGTCCTACAAGATTAAATTGTTGTATGCAAGATTACGATCATTTAATAATTTAACAAGTAATCAATGAGAATAAAAATGAATAAAAGTGCATACACTTACCTGTGCAACCATCAGATCAAATCCAATGTTGTGAAGCCTTTATCCCGTGATTCAAAATAACTTAAAAATACATTGCAAAATAATGAGCCACACAGCTCCTATCATGAACCTTATCATCGTTGATATAGAAATGAACCTCCTTGATGATAATGTATTCATTTGGATTGGTACTTTCTACCTCATCCAAATCAAATTGTATGTGTTTATAGGTCACTTGTAAATATTGCAACTTTCTCAGAATGATAATATTGAGCTTGAAGCTCTGATTGAGGGGAGAATGTATAGTTCTCAGAGAAATCTACAACTGAAAGAATACAACCAGGTGGAAATTTTTTTTGGAATCATGAAATTTTTTAGCTTTCCATCGTGCACCATGACAATGTTGGATATGTGGATAAATTATAGTACAGAACTTGGTCATAAACTCAAGGTAGGGAAATTCACTCTCCTTCAATACATTTTTTTTTATTCATCTCCAGTCTTAGTTCGATATGTCACATATTCAAATCTCTTCCACAAAACTAGCATTGAAACATTAATATTCTCAATTTGCAATGGAAATTTATGTAAATCTCCACAATCACTGCATGCACTCTTTATACATTGTACTTTGAACTCATCTGAATCTTCTAATTTCTCACATAAAATAGACTTCATAAATTGTGTCATACTTCCAGGGATGACCATATCTGAATTAAGTACTGCCATACCATTTTTATATGATTACAAATATAGATGAAACTCAACATGATTTAGACAACAACAAGTTTCACGTACCTTATTTATGCGTACAAAGAAAGGATGCAACCTCTCAAACATTCTTTGACATATTTTCACATCTGAAAATTCTTGCTTGAATGCTTCAAACAATTCACTTTGTGTTGTATCTATAAAATGTTTTGGATGTGCAGTTTTCATACTGGTCTCTTCATCTTTCATCTATATAGTATCCCTTCTGTTAGAAGAAACATAAGAGTGAGTGGTCCAATATTCAATGACCTATCTTTTTACATCTTCAAAAATTTTTCCTTTTCGAGGAAGTCTAAAAATATTAACCCAATTCTTTTGAATATTTTCATCTAACATATTTCTCTTCCTGATATATCTTTGAATATTTCTTCTAGATACATTCAGTAAATCAAAAATTTCATGTACTTGTTTTCTCTATGTCAACCTCCTACTAGATAAAGTAGTCATCAATGCTCTACGTGCAACACTTAAATCAGCTCCTTGACTTGAGTTGTTAATGTCGTTCAATGCATCTTGCAAATTTTCAACTATTGTTCGATTTACATTGTCTCCTGAGCTTTTCTTGTTATCAACACCTAACAACTCCAAAATAGGAGTCATTTATTTTTTCTTGAAAAACCTAGCAAATAATTGTGCTTTTCCAATCAGACTTTTATTTTGAAAATATCCATCCCAAATTTTTTTACATTATTTTTTATTGTGCTTTCAGATACCAATTCTTCAGATGAAATTTGACTAAAAAGTGAATCCTTATTAATCTCCATCAAATTGCCCATGTGAAAAGATATATTTCAACCAATTTGTTCCCCTACTTGAATTGCACCTTCTTGAACTTCAACAGGTTCATCTTCATTATGTTTTCTATGACCTTTCATTTTGTCATCCCTTATTTGACCATATTTTCTTGTTTTGTTCCTTTTATTCCCCATTGCACAAATTGTTCAAATTGATAATTTCAATTCACCTACATACACAAAACCATATACTCTTGATAAAAAAATCAAAAATAATATTGATAAGTTCATAATTTAATATTGAACAATGCTTTAATTAAAAACACAAAAAATCTCAAAAAACTAAAATAAGAAATAAACTTGCAAAAGATACAAACCTCCTTGATAATCTTAATTCGTAGTTTCCCTTTAACGCAAAAAATACACTTTTAAATCTATTTAAACAATGATTTTAATAAAAAAACATTTTTTAAGTCGCAATAATTGACAATTCTATTTTTTAAATTTAAAAAAAAAATGTTATAAATGAGCTTTGAGGGTCATGGTCATCCACGTGAGCATGTTTGGTCGGCCTTAGTTTCGGCCAAAATAATTCCAGTCAAACCTATTACGGCTGAAACTACCTATGTGGCATCCCATGTGGCAGCCAAATAAGCAAAAAATGGAAAATTTATAAACACGTCAGTTTGGGAGCTTAATTCTCCATCAAAACTCAACTTGTTTTAAAATATAAAAATACCCTTTTGTAGATCTCAGAGTCTATATTATGGTCATGTAATTTTTATAGTGTTTTGATTACATAATATATTATAAGTTGAAAAAACTCCAAGTAGGTATTCTAACATTTAAGAACACACTCATTCAAAAAAAGCAAAAAATAGAAAATCATGTCAGAAAAATTTAAAACTTATATTTAACACTAGGGAAGAGAGTCCCCTTCAAGAATATATAGTTTTTTTTCCTTTATGGTGTAGATTTTCTAGGGCAAATTAGGCAGGAGACAGAAACTGTTAATTTCGGGTAACTCTGACTTTGAATAGTTATAACAGACAAAATATATACCGAAAACCAATCTTTCTTTTTTTTCTGCACTAGCTATACATGTCATCTAAAATATATTGTGAAATCAAAGGAAAACAATATTATTTGCATACTTTTATTTGGTGGGAACTAGACCGTAGATTTGCAGCATTTTTTAGCAATTAAAAAATGGACTTCAAAAATTAAAAAACTATGTCAATTATTATTTAAAAAAAATTAAAAATTATAGGCATAAACTACATCCAATTTTACACATTTCATTAGTTTACACCATTTTCAAATTCTAAACACAAATGCCACTTTTATGTCGTTAAAGTTTTATAGTTTTGCATGTTGTGGACCTTTTCCTTTATAAAAGTGTGACACAGGTTTGTACTTTTACCCACCAAACATGATGACAAATCTCTTGATCTCAAAGGAAAGGGTTACACTTTGATTACCACTTACGTAACTAGGAACATTGGTTGGATTCTTGATTCATGTGTATTAGATCAAAATTCTAATCCGGCTGATAACATGATTTTGGATTCTATCTATCCTGGGCCACCATGTTCCAAGTTCTTGATTCAAAACAATCAACATATGAATGTTTCTTCTATAGGTGATATTGACATGGTTGATGTAGTGGTGACTAATGTTCTTCATTTTCCTAAGATAGCACATAATCTACTTTTAATTTATACCTTGATTACCACTTATGAACCTAGGAACATTGGTTGGATTCTCTATAATTCATGCATGTCAAAATACATTTCCAATTCAACTGACAACATGTGATTCTAGATTTTATCTATTCTCCACCATATCTCAAGCTCTTGACTACGAGAAGTCAACATGTGAATGTTTCATCTATAGGTGATATTGACATGGGTGGTGCAGTGAAAACTAATAATCTTCATGTTCCTAAGATAGCACACAATCTACTTTCAGTGTGTGCTCCCTTTTGGAGACACCTATTATATATCTTGACTTGTCACTTGGATGTGGGCATGTCAAATTTCTCACAATTGTCACACCTTTGGAGAGGTAGTTAGAGTGACTATTATATCATGGCTAGCCACTTACATGTGCACATGTCACTTTGCTCACAAGTGTCACACCGTTTGAGTGGTAGTTAGAGTTTCTCTCCTACCTTCTCACCCTCACACCCTTGCCTATATGTGCAAGACTAGTCATTGTATTTACATACTCTTATTTTCATATATGATAGACATCCTTTTGTGTTCATTAGTTCATCAGTAGAAGTTAGTTTGTACTTTTAGATCTTAGCTTCTGCAATAGGAAATCATTAATAGGAATAATGAATGTGAAGTTTAACCTTTGTTCAACCCATATCACATACTAAATATTAAAGGGAATGAAGTAGGAATAATGTAAATATTTGAAGGAACACTTAAGTTAATTATGGTAGTGACTATAGAAGCAATAGGGTTGGGATTGCAAGATGATTACAAGAGGAAGATGGGTTGAGGATAACCATTACATAGTTCAATCAATAAAATAAGATATCTTAGTATTTTTTTCCTTTTAGGGTATCCCATTAATATCTTCTATTTAATATATTTCCTATTTTTTTAGGAGATGAAACTTTTTATACATTTATTAAAATACAATCTCTTATATGGATATCATATTCAACCACATGGGTATCATGACCATAATCTTCTTGGTTATTCTTGTATATCACTATTAAATATATCATTTTTAATAGAGTGAGAAGTCATATTAGAGTTTAAGTGAGCATTCCTTAATAGAAGATTAGGATAATTAATATAAACATAATTAGGAAAATGGCATTCAAACTCATATTTAAAAAAATTATTTAGTAGAGAAAATCTTAAAATAAATAGAAAATATAAGCCCTAAATAACATGTATGGATTCATAGAGTGGTTAAAAGATACTGTAGATAAATAGGAATAAACCCTAAAATAATGATATATCAATGATAGAACAACGATGTAAAAGTAAGTTCAAATATAAAAATATAAAATGAAATCAAAATATTAAAGATAAAAAATATATAATATCGGTTCACCAAAATAGAAAGTAAACTAAACATTTTTGTAATGTTAAACATATAGGCTAATTAATTAAACACAAAAAATTGAGCACAAATCACCAACTTAATTAATGATAGTTATAAAATTGTAAAATTAGATAATTGGTAAGTAGGAGATATTTTCCACAACAAGTCAAGTTATGATATTTCTATAAAAATTCAAGTGTGTAGTTTTTGGGTCAAACTCATTGACCCATGATTCATGAGTAGTGGTTCACAAGAACCTATATCTCTTGAGAATGAATGGAACATTAAACACTCATTGCATCTAGGTGATGCTCATAAAGGAAAAGAACTAGACCTTCCCAGAAGGTCAACCATTCCATTACTACTCTAGCTCAAGCATGCTTAATTAACCATAGATTTTCCTCCAAGGTTAAGCCCAATTTTTTTTTACCCCTTTTTGTAAAACCTTCAACAGGTGTTGTGCTTTATGAACCTTATATAATTGTAATTTTTAGGTTCATGTGAACGATAAAGGTCCTTAGATCATTGACTAAAGGTTAAATGTAGAAAGATGGGGAACCAAAAAGTGGCCACCACATTTTTGGTCCCATACATAACATAAGCACATTATAATGTTCTCCCACTATAACATGCTCACATTGTGGCTTTGCATTGACCAAGTATAGGCTCATTGTTTATGAACGTGAGTGCATTATAGTGTGCTAACATTATAATGTGAGTGTGTTATGCCTTGGTAGTGATCAAGCCTAGTATTGGTCACGACCAATCCATAATGTGATCATGGTTCAAAGAATTAAAAAGAAATCTCTATTTCTCTTCCCATTTCTCTTTACCTACTTATTAGTTTTCACTTAGGTATTCTTCATACTATATGTACATTCAAAATAAAAATTCAAGTATAAGGGACATTCCTATATGTATTTTTACTTCCTTATACTATACAAATGTCACTTATAATTTAAGTTATATTTTATGTACATATAGTGTAATTTTGGATCTCTAAGAGTTATAATGAAAATTCTAGGTTTTGAAGGATCTTATCATTTTAGAAAATCAAATTTCAATAATCATGTTTTGAGGTATGTGGAGAAATATGGGTAGGGAGAGAGAGAGAGAGAGAGAGAGAGAGAGAGAGAGAGAGAGAGAGAGAGAGAGAGAGAGAGAGAGAGAGAGAGAGAGAGAGAGAGAGAGAGAGAGAGAGAGAGAGAGAGAGAGAGAGAGAGAG